>WSPJ01000187.1:0-28434 GCA_009764595.1 Geothlypis trichas
AAAGCCCTGAGAGGGTGATTAAAGTTTTGCTAGTCCAGTGTTGAAGAAAGATTTCAAAGAGCAGTAATAAAATATACATTCCAATTTTAAGGGTGTCTTTTATTAAATTTCTCTTTAGAGCAGAGGTGATTGCAGCATTCTGTGATTGATACTGACCCAGGGTCTCTCCTCAGCAGCTCTGGCCTGCTCACAGAAGCTGTGCCTGGAGCTCTGACCCAGTGTGGACAACCTTGCTCCTCATCGCCCAGTCCCATCCTGTCTGTCCTCACTGCCCTGGGACCTGCTGTGCTTGCAGAGCTGGCTGCACCCAGCCTAGGAGGGGTTTTCCCTTTTTGTACTTTTTGCAGCAATCTCAAACTCCTGAGTTTCCCCACTGCAAACAGACACACTGCTCAGGTGTGTGCCAGCCCCAGGTGCCACCAAAGGCACTGCAGAGCTGCCCTGGGCCAGCTGTGAGGGTGGATCATCAGCCCAAGCTGCACTGGGCCCCTGCAAGGGGCTGTGGCCATGGGCACTGCACTGACCCCACTGCTGGGTTTGGCTGCCACGGCCACCGTGAGAAATTAAACTGTCCTTGGGAACACTGGGGAGGACTGGGACATACTGGGGAACACTGGGAACGCTGTGGGAGACACTGGGACATACTGGGAGTCACTGAGACATACTGGGAGTGACACTGGGGACACTGGGACATACTGGAGAACACTGGGAACCCTGTTGGAGACACTGGGACATACTGGGAGTGATACTCGGACAAACTGGGAGTGACTCTGGGGGATACTGGTGCAAACTGGGGACACTGGGGCCATTGCGGACAAGACTGGGGACACTGGGGCATCCTGTGGATGACATTGGGAGGAACTGGGACGGCCTGGGAATGGACTCAGGTGTATTGGAAGGGACTGGTCTGTCCTGGGAGGGACTGGAGGGTCACTGGGCTTGTACTGGGTTCTACTTGGGATGAACTGGGCTGTACTGGGGTTTAATCGGTCTGTACTGGGGATGAACTAGGCTGTACTGGGAGGGACTGGAGAAGTTGAATGGGCTGTTTCCGTCTCCACCGCATCCTATTTGCCGAGACTCCCGCCCATCACCGGCCAAAGCCAATCAGCGCCTGGTTTAGCACCTCGGAAGCGGCGCCTGATATTGGCACTACCTTTTCTGGCCTACAACTCCCGTCATGCCTCGCGGCCCGGTTGAGCCCTATTGCAGCCGGGACTACAGCGCCCGTCATGCCCCGCGCTCCACAAAACCCCGGGATCCGCCCCCCCTTTGTCCCTTAAGTGTCCCCCAGACTCTCCAGGATCTCTCAGTCCCCCCTCAGCGGCCATTTGGGACCCCCCAAATCCTTCCCCGATCCCCTGAGTGCTCCCAACCCCACAGATGCCTGGTACAGCCACTTCTGGGAATTCATCTCCTCTCATCCTCCTCGGCCCAGAGCCCCTCATAACACGGTCCCGTGCCTAAAATTCCTGCTGTGCCCCGCGCCCTAAAGAGCCCAGTTAGAGCTCCCCGAGCTCCCCGCAAGTTCTCTCGAACCGTTTACGTTTCCCCGAGAATCTCAGGCCGCGGCTCGGACGCAGAAGTTTCCCCAAGAGCCTTCCCGGATCCCCAAACGCTGTTTTCGAGCCACTTCCGGGAGTATAGCTCCCATCATGCTCCGCGGCGCACGTCCCGTGCTGTTCCATCCAGGACTTCATGTCCCGTCATGCCCTGCGCACCACCTAGAGCCATTGCAGCTGCGCCTCGAACTCCCGTGATGCTCCGCGGCCCTGTTATATCGTGTTATACCCGGGCCTTCAAATCCCATCACCCCCCGCGCCCTCGAGAGCCTCGTCCGAGCGCCCCACATGGGCCTGCCCGGACCCCGAAGGGCCCCAAATTCCCCTCCCAGACCTCCAAGGGCCCCCCTGGACCCTCAGGTTCTGCTGCGGTCCCGGAACTGTCCCTCAGAAGCCCTGAGTGCCCCTCCAAGTGCCCACCCGGCTGCCCCAAGTGTCCTCCAGACGTTTAACTTCTCTTTGAATTCCCTCCCCAGACACAAAAGTGCCCCAAATGGCTCCCAGAAAGTTCTCCGCGGACCCCGAAATGGCCCCTTTTATCCTGTCTGTGAAAATGATAAGAAATATGACAAAAGGATTGAAAATAGGACTAATTAGCATAACGAAGGAGAAATCAATAGCCACACTGGTCAATGAATTAATGAAAGGAATCGTGTTACTTAGAACCAATGACCAATATTTTTTTTGCTTGCTAAAAAGGTACGGACTTTTGTGAAATACAAAGCTGTGTTTCGTGTTAGGTACAATCAGGCGATGTGTGTATTTGTGAATGCGAAATTTGTTGGCCTCAACAATGGGAGAGCTGTGAATTCTAATAATAACTGAGGAAAATAAACATGGAAAAAGGTCTTTGAACCTATCTTTTGTTTTCAATTGACCCAGGTTGATTTAGGAGCATTGGAATTAAAATGTTAAGGATGTTGCTTTTTGCTTGTAGTTAATCCTTAAAGAGCTATGCAATAATAACCTCTTGAAGTACAATTTTAGAATATTACTTGTATCCTTGAAACTATAGCTTTGGAATATAGAGAAAGGAAATGTGCTTATCTCACACGTTACTGAAGCAGAGAAAAACAGCTTGAGAAAGGAAGATGAACACCATCTCAAGGATTTATGGTTTCAACCAAAGGGAAGCTGGACATCACTGTTATGAGATCTATAGTCTCTTCAATTAAAAGGTGGAACTCACATCTGGGGAGCTGGTCTCCACCGGATGGGATTCGTCTTTCTTCTTTCGGAAACTGGACTGTCACCATCTGGGGATACTCCTTTTGAGATACATCCTGAGAATTTAAAATCACAATAGTGTATAGAATTGTGATGTAATAATTTGGAATATAAATTACTGATGAGAAAAATTTGAAATAGAAACTGCTGGAAAAAACTGATGAGTACCCCTATAAATACCTGTAACCATCAATTATGGGTGTGCAGTTGGAGGGAAAACTTCCCCCACTGTACCCAGCGCTGTATTGCTTATACTTTACCATATTAAATAATAAATTGATTGCTGCTTGAATTTTGACCTAGTCAAGCTTCTTATTCATAACACTTTCTAATATAAATACTAAAATTTGGCAATGCAAATAGAGAATAATACTATTATAAGTAAGAAAAATAATCATAATTTTAATAATTCAGTAAATTTTTTTTTCAGGGGTAGTGCATAATTATTTTAATGTTTTGGGATGTCAGTCTGTAAGAGATGATCCAAAGATCCCTCATCTGCCTCACAGCTCCCATCAAGGATGGAGATTGAAGCCCTCCCCAAGGACTGAGACTGACACCCTTCAAATGCTACCCCAGGGGTGCTGGCCTGACTGGAGCGGGATGTCTGCCATAGGAAGCGGGATGTTTCCCATAGGAACCAGTCCTGAAACAACAGGCCCTGCTCACTGCTGGCACCGGTTTGTGCTGTTCAGAACTGGACTGTCTGTGCCTGTTCCCAATGGATTTATTCTCCACTGTTCCCTCCATGTGCTGTCCTGCTCCCCTCCTGGCGGTAGATTATAAAAGACCCCTGAGTTAACCAAAGACTTTGAGACTCTCCCCGATGTGACCAGACAGATCTATTGGCTGGACCACGAGGATTTCATCTCTCTGTTGGTAGCTATTCCCCCCTGCTTTTCTCTTTCTCTTTATCCTTTATCTCCTTTCTAATCCTTCTGTTGCATCTGCTGTGGGCACTCAATAAAAGTGGATTTATTTGGATGAATACTGAAAGTCCCCTGCTGTGTGTCTCTGCACTCTGAGATCAGTAACACGAACCATCGTGACCCCCCTGGTACCAGGGGATCGTGACATGGCCTGAGGGGGTTGCTGCCCACAGCGTGTGAACGTGATCTTCTTGGTGGCAACTGCACTGGTTCATCTGCTCTTGTTTTCTGGTCTCCCTGTCCCAGAATTACCTGTGCCACCTGCTTTTCTTATCTTGTGTTTCTCTGTAGTTCCTTCAATAGTCAGCCCTTCTTAACTTCACTCTTGGAATAGGGGATTATCACCTCCCCATCATATCGAGTGCATTTGAATGCACTTGAATGCATTTTGCCTGCATTCAAAATATGGTCCCTGTTTTTAATTTACTGTGGAATTTCTGTTTGTATTTTCTACCTCTTTCGAGGCTGGGATTGAAGTTACTCGAGGTGATATTTGGCGTTCAGATTCATATGGTTTTTGTTTGTTATCAGTGACACAGCCTCACAAGCATGAGTTCTGCAGCCTTTCATCTAAGGCACAAAATGGCTCAGTATCTCTTGTTACAAGGCCTGGATGGTACCAAGCAGACTGTGGTGATACTGGGGATCCAAGGAGACCATGATGACACCATGGAAACTCATGGAACCATGGGCATTGTGACACAGCAGGGCTTCATGGAACCAAGGAGTCAATTGTGACTCTACCAAACCTCGTGGAACCAAGGGCCCATTGTGACACTGAAGAACTTGAGGGAACCAAGAGTCTCTTGTGACACAGGGGCTACTCATGAAACCATGGAGACCATTTGGAAACTTCAAGACCTGCTGGAACCAAAGGGTCATTCTGGCACTTCTGAGCCCTGGAACGAAAGAGACCACAGTGACACCGTGGGGCTCTGTGGAACCAAGGGGCCACGGTGACATTGTGGAGTGTCATTGAACCAAGTGTCCACGGTGACACTGCAGGGCCTGATAGAATCATGGACACCATGGTGACACTACAGGGTGTCATGGTAGCAAGGGGCCATTGTCACACTGTGGGGCCTCTTGGGATCCAAGGGCAGTTGTGATACCGTGGAAATTATGGCAGCTGTGGCACCATGAAACCAAGGAGACCATTGTGACCCTACAGGACCCCATGGAACCAAGGATTCATGGAACAGTGCAGGACACATGGAACTGAGGGGCCATTGTGAGGCTGTGGAACCACAAGAGCCCATTGTGACACTGTGGGCCCCCATGGATCCAAAGGTCCACTTTGTCATTGCAGGGCCTCATGGAATCCTGGAGAGCACTGTGAGACTTTCGGGCCTTGTTGAATTAAGTGGCCCTGGAGGGCCTTATGGAGCCAATGAGACCCCATAGAACCAAGGGTCCATTGTGACCCTGTGGTACCAAGGTGTCGTGGGTTGAGCCAGGCCAAATGCCAGGTATCCATGTGGGCTGCTCACTCACTCCCCTCTGCAGCTGGACAAAGATAATTTAATAAAGGGTTCGTGGGTTGAGATAAGGACTGGGCAAGATCACTCATCAAACACTGTCCTGGGAAAAACAGGCTTAGCTTAGAGATATGAAATTCATTCATTACTAATGTTATGTTTGCCCAATTATCCCTTCATAAAAAAAACCAAACAATATTTGAGATAGCAGCAATTTTAATTAACTAGTTTAGAAAATATATAAATAAGGGATAATTTGGTTCAAATAATAGCGCATAAGCAAAAGATAACCGCGGGGTACGGAGTGCAGGGCTCTGGGACCCTTCCCACCTCACGTACAAGCTTGCCAAGTAAAAATTACCCCCTTATATGCCATGGGTTAATACCATCTCCTCCTATTTTCGGTTCCTCATATTTCTGTCTCTGCCCTCATTATCACCTTTACCGCGCATGCGCCACCACTCGGTTTGGTGGTCGCACAAGTCTTTTGGGGGTCGTCTGATGAAGATTTCGTAGTCTTCCTCTGTGTCCTTTAATTCACCTTTGGGTTACACATGCGCACCAAGCCAGTACAATGTAAGCCAAGACTAACATATCACTATATCTACATATCAAGGCAATAAATCTCTTATAATTAGCATTTTCTGGGACCCAACCAGGTTTTGCTTCCTTTCTGCTCATTTTTAGCAACTGTATCTTGAGCTTCTTTCCTCCTGTCCTTGTGGACATCTGCCGGGTGGGGGGGGTGGAGCCCCTCCTCTCCCTCTCTTCTTTGGCATTATAATTTTAACTATTTTTATTATTCCCAAATATTAATTCCTGTACCAATGTTGATTATTGTTTCAATTTTATCAGCATGAATCATACCTATTTATCACAATGGCTGTGCTGGAGACCAAGGCTGCAGGAGGGAAATGCAGGGCTGCTGCAGGATGGGGAGGGCATTGAATTCCAGCACACACCTCAGCTCTCTGATGACTTCAGCATGTGACTGGTGTGTGCAAAGAGCAAATCTGGGCAGAATCGGGGCAGGGAAGGTTTGCAGGGACCTTGGGATCTGTGCTGGGCACAGAAGATATTTCCCTTTGATCTGAGACTGCCTACTGTGGAAAGTGGATTTAATATCCAGCAGAGGAATGACTTTTGCATTTGATGGAGCTGTGCCTTCCCTTGGCTTTGTTGGCTGACAAGAAATGAACATCCCTCTGTGTCTCGGGCAGCTCCTTCTGCAAGGAAAGCAGGTGGGAGTTGGAGCCAAGGAGCTTAAAGCTGCAGGTGCAGCCTGGGCTGGAGGGAGCTGAGATTTGCACAAGGCTGCTCTGAGTGCCAGGGCTTGGATGGGGGAAATGGTGGGGTGGGGGTAGGGACAGAATCTGATGGATTGTCAGCCATGAAGGGTCTTGATTTTCATATCTATTCAAACTGCATGAGGAGGTACTTGGATTCAGTGTCAGTTGGAGATTGCACTTATCAATTAATTAACAGTGAAAAAACCCTAAACCGTACCTAAAATATCTCTTCTCACTGTCTTTTTAAATAGAATCTATGCAGTTTGAATACACTACTGAAATCTATCTATTTAACCACAAAGGATTTGAAAATTAAATCAAAATATTCCCAGAGGCTTGGCTTGTTCAGGTGTTCTGAGTGTTAATGAGCCCTGGGACACTGAATTCCTGCACTGAAGAGCTGAAGGCTGAAGAAGCCTCTGCAGCAGGAAAATTCAGCAGCAGCCTCCAAGGTGCTGAGGATGTCAGCAGCCCCCACTGAGGCCATCCCTGCCCAGAGAGCGTGGGGGAATGGGCAGACAAGGAGAGCGTCCCTGGCGCTGGGGCAGCACAACTCAGAGGCACCAGCGGCTCCAGCTGGGCAATGGAGTGTGGGATGTGGCTGGGAAAGCCCTGCCTGGGCTGGGCCAAGCAGGACACACAAGCCCTGACTCCCATCCCCAAACAACTCTCTCAATGAGACATTTAAAAGGAATTACAATTGTTTGTGTCCTCTGAATTGAACTCACTGTAGAAATACCAAAAAATAGGTTCTCAGGAGCTCAAAACAACAAAACAGCCTTTACTGGGAACTTCACGCCTTTAGAGAAACTTTGGCAAAAGGTTCATTATGACATTGCAGTGGTTTTGATTTGT
The DNA here is from genome assembly GCA_009764595.1 of Geothlypis trichas. Taxonomy (NCBI): domain Eukaryota; kingdom Metazoa; phylum Chordata; class Aves; order Passeriformes; family Parulidae; genus Geothlypis; species Geothlypis trichas. The sequence continues at coordinate 7,341 of WSPJ01000187.1, forward strand.
TAATTTCAGATTTTTCTGATGTTGAGATTTTTTTTAATTAATGGTTTTATGAGTGTGGTGGGTTTTAGTGTTGGTTAATTATTTATTGATTTATTTTTTTGTGAGATAGGATTATGAGAAAGATAATGTACGCTTAAAATTTAAAAGGGTATAAAGAAAATTTTATTAAAAGCACATAAAAGAAAAAAGGTGGTAAGAATTTAAATAAGTTCTTTAGAACACTTGTTTTTCTTTACAGCTTTTTTTTTTTAACCTGACAATGTAAAGAAACTGAACATAAAACTTTGAGTAGTTTACTATTTCTTGATCTGTCTTTTTTTAATTCTAGGGGAATAAGTTTTTCTTGTCTAGTTTATGGAGTTTTTTTACAAGAGGAAAAATTATTTTTTTTGTGGTTCGTAATTTTGTTCTGGATTACAGTTGTCTGGGGAACTTTATTATTTTGAAGTTGTCTTTAATGCTGCAAGCTTTTTGACAGCTTCTTGATGGACCATGTCGACCTATTAGGTTTTGTTTAAAGATGAGTTTTTTAAAGGTAGATGTTTTTATTATTTACTTTTAAAAATATTTTCATCTCTGGAAATAGAGATCTTCTCTTCTGGGTACTGGATTACTTTTTTTTGTATTTCACTGAATGTTTTTTGAAATTACAGTGTTTTATCATTTATTTAAATATGGAGAATTTGCTTTATATTTTTTTGAATATTTAAATTTTTTTATAGTTTTATGTGTTATAAAGAAAAAGAGTTTTTTCATTATAGTTTATAAGAGGTTTTTAGTTTAGAGATAAGGGCATTTTTTCTTTTTTTTTATTGGTTATTTATTTCTTCCTTACTGACTTTGACAGTTTTATGGATTTTTTAAAATGTTTCTATTTTGGTTTTTTCTTTTACTTGTGGGATGATTGAAGTATCAAAAGGGTTAACACCTAACCTGCAGGTAACTTGTGGTGGAAGTTGTGGTTGAGTTTTTAAAATTGGTTTTGTGGTTGGTTTTTGGGGTTTCTTGTGTTTAGTTGTAGGGTTATTTTGTAGGGGTTGCAGGTTGCAGGAGTTTCTGGTTTTAGTTGTTTTGTGGGGAGGGAACTTGATGGTAAGATTTTATTAGCTGTGGCTGGCTTTGTTCTGGTTGGGGTTTTGTAGCCTCTTTTGTTTTCCTGTTTGGGAGTTGTTGGGGTTTGGTTTGGGCAGAATGGGGCCGATGGGGAGGGGGCAGCCTGGGGAGGGGGGAAGGGGCTCAGCCCATGGCAGGGTTGCTTGGTTTGGTTGGTTTGGTTGGTTTGGTTTGGTTTGGTTTGGTTTGGTTTGGTTTGGTTGAGATGGGGGTTGGGGCCAGGGCCCACTGCTTCTTTATTGACTGGAAAAGAAAGAGGAGGTTCCTGGGATTTTCATCTTTAACATTTGTGTTTCACAGAGGCGTGTTCAGTATCTTCGTGGTTTAACAGATTGTCAGTTACACAAAAAATTTTGGATTACTTTTTAAAATTTTTCTCATGTCAAACTACGACAGACATTCAATCAACAATAAACACTTTTCAAAGCATTGACTTGGACCATTCAACTTCACAAACTCTAAGCCTGCTCAATTTAATGTTAATCAAAATTTGCAGGAGCACAGAAACAGAAAAAGACGACACAGAGAGACAGAAAGACAAAAAAGATACAGAGAAGCACACACACAGCTTCCAACTCCTGGATTCCAGCAGTGTTCAGATGGAAATTCCAAGAGGAGGTTGGGTCAAGATGTGTGCTTGCCTTGTGGTCAGCCTTCAATACCCCTTGGTGCTCCTGGGCCCTTCCCCCAGGTGGGGCTTGGGCTCATTTGGTCCCTCAGGAGCTGGGCTGGGGCTGCAGAGGTGGCTGTGGAGCATTGCCTGTGCTGTGCCAGGGACTGGCAGCCACTGCTGGGCTGGGATAGAGGCTCTGGGGGGATTGGGGTTCCAGGGCAGGGCAGGGCTGGGGTTCCAGGGCAGGGCTGGGCTGGACCTGCCTCTTCCTCCCCCACACACATGAAATGTTTTGAGCCAACAATCTTCTCCAGTCTGTCACAGTAGGGAATGTTGGAGATGAAATCCCAATTCTGACCATGGGCACCTGGACTAGAAGGACAGTTCTTTTCCATAGGAAGGAAAGCAGAGAGCCCCAGTGTTTGGAAGGCAGGTGAGAACCTCACTAGACCAAGGCCAGCCTGATTTGTCAGAAATGGCAAATTTTGTCTGGGAGCTATCCTTGGATTTAGGGAATTTTGTAGGTGGAAGCCCAATCTCAGCCACGGGCACCTTGAGAAGGACGACAGTTTTTTCCCATAGGAAGGAAAGCACAGAATCTTCCCCAGGCTTTTGGGGACAGATAAGAAGTGAGCCTCATGAAACATCTGCCAGAGAGACGTGTCCTGGCAATATTCTTATTGGAACAATCCCTACATATAAGGAAATTTGTAGATGAAATCCCAATTCTGGAAATGGGTGCCTGGAGAAAAATGACAGATCTTTTCCATAGGATGGAAAGCATGGAGCCCCTGTGTTTCAGCAGCAGATGAGAAGAGACCCTCAACATGCCAAGATCAGTTGGATCAGTCCGGAAGTCCATGGGAGGTCAAAACAGCCAGACCTGTTCCATGTTTCCTTGCTTTTATGGGGCCCCACATTGTCACAACAGTGCCTTGATTCCATTCAGCAATGTCACAATGGACCCTTGGTTCTGTGGCGTCCAGCAGTGTCACAGTGGCCCCTACGTTTCATAAGGCCCTTGCAGTGTCACAATGGTCTCCGTGGTTCCCCAGGCCCCACAATGTCACAGGACTCCTCTGTTCCATGAGCCCTGCAATGTCACAATGGACCTTTGATTCCATGGAGCCCTGCAGTGTCACAAAGGTCTTTTGGTTTCATGAGGCCCCACAGTATCACAATGGTCTTCTTGGTTCTGTGGGGACCCCCAGGGTCACAATGGTTTCACTGGTTCCATGAGACCTCACAGTGCTTATTCCTTTGCTTATTTCATGGTGCCACAGAGTGTCACAATGGCCCCTGTGTTCCATGAAGCGGGGCATGGTCTCTCCATGATTCCATGAGGCCTTGCAATGTCTGAATGAATCTTTGGCTGCACGGGATTCCACAGTGTCATGATGGTCCATTTTTTCCATGACAACCCAAAGTGTCACAATGGTCTCCACAGTTCCAGGAGGCCCCGCAGTGTCACAATGGTCCCTTGGTCTCACAGGGCCCCACAGTGTCACAATGGTCCCTTGGTCTCACAGGGCCCCACAGTGTCACAATGCTCCCTTGGTTCCATGGGCCCTGTGCTGCTGCATTCCCCCCTCCCCTTCTCAGCCCGCCCTGCCAGCTGAGAAATGCTCCTTGGGGCTCGGCCTTGGCCAACAGCCCCTGGGCTCAGCTCCTCTGCAGCTCATCACAAACACTGTCTGCTCCAGCCACTGCTGCTGCCCAACCAGCTCCTGCTTTCTGCACGAGCAGCCCTGGGAACTGCTTTTGTTCCCTCAGTGGCACAACATCCCTGTTCTCACACTGCCAAAGAAAGCTGTTGGTGCCAAGTGCGGCCAGGATGAACCATGGCTGGGACTGCAGCCCCTCTCTTGGGGCCCTGCACACAGCGCTCCAAAAGGAGCCCTTGGAGCTCTCCTGGGCCAGCCACTCCCTCTGAGTGGGGCCTCTCCCAGCCGGGAACTCTCCCGTTTGCTGCACTCGGGGATCCCCAACAACGACGCAGCCTGGGCTGATCCCCCCACTCCTCCAGGCTCAACCCTTCACCCGCTGGGGAGATGCCAAAGGATCCCCAGGGAGCATTTCCTGCCCTCAGGGGAATTTCTCACAGGTGTCTTGCACTGACTCTGTGTGTCTGTGTGCACACAGGAGTGCCTGTGCTGGGGAAATGTGGCAGAAATGCTGCTCTCTGAGGGGTTTGTGTGCCTTGGGTAGCTGAGTCAGTCAAATATCCAGATATCAGTAAGGTCAAGTCATGAGCTCTAAGCCACATTAAATACTGGTAAGAGTTGTTCTTTTGCTAAGTTATTAAATTTAATTTAAGTTATTAGCTAAGATAAAGATTGTTTAGTGTTATTCTTCCATTAAATGGCAAAGTCATAGATTTTATGCCAGGTTAAATACTGTTAAGTGTTGTTCTTTTGCTAAACTCTGATATTTAACGTGTCTGTTAAGGTTAAGGTATCAGTTAAGTGTTGTTAATATTGACCTCTGTTAAGCTTTTAGGCCATATTCCTTTTATCCTTTTCCTCGCTGTCCTTTTGTTGCACAAACACACAGGGACAGTTCTTGGTTCACTTCTGGTTTGATTGTCTGGATTTGGTTTGGTTTTGTTGTTTCTTTGTTTCCTTGCTGTGCCTGAAGTGTCCACTCAGGAGCAGAGTGACTCTTGCCAAGGAACTTTGTGCTGCTGTCCCTTAATATTCAATCTGGTTTTTGCTGATCCCTTGCTGGGGATTTTTTCAGCGCTCTCAAGGCCTCGTTGGTAACAGGGTGAAGGAGCCCTGGCCCAGGCTCTGGCCCTGGGGGACACGGGGACGCTGCCGGGGGGTCCCTGTCCCCCTGTGCCACCCGCAGGGCCCCGGCCCCCCGTCCCCGTGTCAGGCTCTGGGGTCGATCTCGTGGAACATCCTCTGGGGGAGGCTGCGGGGCCGGGGGCGGGGGGACCCGGGGGGACAGGGGACCCCGCTGTGCACGAGCAGGGTTGGACTGCTCTGGGGGGAGCTGTGAGGGGGGCTGGGGCAGAGTGACCTCCCCAGTGACCTCACACAACCCCTGTGATGTCACACAGCTCCTGTGATGTCACACAGCCTCCTGTGATGTCACACAACCTTTTGTAATGTCACACTGCCCATGTGATGTCACACAGCCCCTTGTGTGATTTAAAACAACCCTCTGATGTCGCACAATCTTCCTATGATGTTACACCCTCTGTGACATCATACAACATCTGGGGACATCACAAAGTCTTCCTGTGGTGTCACACAGCCCCCTGTGATGTCATACAACCTCATGTAATGTCACACAGTCCCCTAGCATGTCACACAGCCCCCTTTGATGTCAACTTGTGATGTGATACATCTGCTCTGTGATGTCACAGAAGACACTGTGATATCACAAAGTCATCATGTGATGACTTCCCCAGTGACCTCACACAGCCCCTGTGATTTCATGCAGCCCCTGTGATGTCACACAGCCGTCCCTGTGATGTCACATTATTATGTGATACAACCTTCCTATGATGTCACAAAGTCACCCTACAATGTCACTGTCTGTTCTGTGACGTCACAACATGCTCTATGATGATGATACTTAGACACCCAGTGATGTCACAACCCACTCTCTGATGTCACAGAGCCACCCTCTATGATTGCAGGTTCTGCTCTATGGCCATATATCCTACTCTATTATGTCACAGTCAGATCTGTGATGCCACACCCCTCTCAGTGATGTCACACCCCTCTCAGTGATGTCATGCTTCCCCTCTATAATGTCACAGTACGCACTTTAACCTCACAGCCTGCTCTATGATGTCAAACAGCTATGCCATGATGTCACAGACTGCTCTCTGATGTCACAGAATCCCCTCTATGATGTTGTAGCTGCTCAGTGACCTCACACAACAAACTCTATGATGTCCTAGCCCAAACTGTGACCTCACACAGCCCACTCTGTGCAGTCACACAGCCCCTTGCTGACATCACAGCTGCTCTGGGCCTCTATGACACAGCCACAGAGGTGCTGCTGTGACACAGCCCCCTCTGGGCCATGCCACAGCCCCTGCCAGTGCTGAGCCCCTGTGAGCTCTGTCTGTGCCCTGCTGGTGTCCCTGAGGGGCCCTGGCAGTGGCCCAGCCCTGCTGGGCTGTGCACAGGAGCTGCTCCTGGCCAGAGCTGTCTCTCTGCAGCGCTGCCCTTGCCAGGAGCTGCCTCTGGGCCAGGAGCCCGGCCCAGCTCAGCAGCACAGACACAGCACAGGGACTTTAATGACCCTCTGGGGCTTTGGTGCTTTTTGCATCAGACTCAGTCCCTCAGAGAAGGCTCAAAGAACTTCTCAAGAACTCAATGTAAGATTGAAGCACTGAAGTTTCTTGTACTGTCAGTAGATCCCTGTTGGGAATGGGCAGAAGAAACGCGGTACTTAACATAAGCCATCAGCGAATCTTGAACTTTACTGATAGGTACATATATCGGTGTTAACGAAGCTCATACATATTGCAAAGGCGAGCTCACTGTTGGTTAGTAACTTATCAGCCAGCTACGCCTACTTCTACATTCTTGTAGTTATTCTATTGAAACTATTCTTCACATTTCTGCCAAAGATTTTCATCCCTATCCTAATGTTGCACCAAGGGCACAATGTCCTTGCCTATTGGACACTGACTATTGGCTGCTGTACTTCTCTCCTTCTAGTTTAGCCAGTGGTACCATGTCGACATGACCCTTCTCAGATAGCCAGGTGTCCACAAAGCTCTCCACACTTCCCCCGTTTTTCTGTTGAACATGCATAGTCTGATTAAATGCAAATGCACATGCAAAAGCAAGGGAAAGTTAACATTACTAACAAAGCTATAATGCTTACTATAATGCCAACTTTATCAGTGAATTGCGTTACACTCTTTTTAATACAAGAATAGGCAATTCTAATAACTACTATATTGCAAACAGTATTCTTAACTAGCAAAGTCTTTCTTTTATAAGGGATTTAAGCTAGGGAGATAAACAGAGAAAGGCTGTCACTACATACAGGATATGCTATAAGACAGATACAAAAAGAATTTTGTGCTGTTGCAAGGCTTAAACAAAACTCAAATGTGCTAGTACTATTTACAAAAGTAAGCTAAATATTTTCAGTAATGGGGTTTTGAATTTCTTTGGGAGTTAACCTGTAGGTGACATTGGTGCTAATATTTATTCTGGGCATCCTACTTAATACTAAATACAGAGTGAGGGTAAGGCACAAATACATTTTTGTTACACTCAAAAGTGATTACATGCGAATTTTTGCAATAATCTAAAAGAGTAACATGTGTGCAGATTTCGTTAGCGTTGATTGTCTGGTAAGCTTGTTCTCTATACTCAAAAAATAGATAGATATTTTTGAACAGAAGTGGTCTCACTTATAAATGCTTCTAATTGTCTTTTCTAATTAGAGTTTCTCTGATATTCATGATCGCATTCTGCACATAAACCATACCATAAACGTCTAGCATAAATATATTTTTGTTGTTACATTTACTACATTCAAGCAAAACTTAAAGGATACAAAAGGTACACTTATTACATCTCAAACATTTAAATGTTTGAAATCTTTGCAAAAAGTAGGCTGATTGTATATTTTGTAAAGTTAATGTTCTAGACTCTAAGGACAATATATCTATACGCCATTGCAGGATTTGATCTTCCAGGAGGTTCTAACAAAAATCTTCTTTTGCACTTGCTTCTGGACACAACTCGTTATCAAGTTGAGCAGCTTGCCTATGCATCTGCCACATCGGCAGCTGCATTTACAGCTACTCGCGTCTACTCTCTTGATACTTAAACTGGACTTGCAGGAGCAATGATACACATATAAACCCCACCAAAATATCAAACTTCTGCAGGACTCTTTTAAACACTTGATCAGTAAAAATACTTAGATAATGTAGTACAAACAATACTTATATAATTGTTTTAACACATCTTTAACATTTTTAAAGTTTTCAAAATACAGTTTCAGGGTTTGATTAGTTCTTTCTACTATAAAACACATTACAGCCAAACAGCTGATCAAATGACGAGTTACATGAGAGGCTTTTTCTTCAGTCTCTCAGCTATTTGTGGCTTCTGATGTTCAAAGTTTATGCAGTGACTTGGAGGCAGCATAGTGGATGTACCAAGCCAAATCAGCTGAAATTTGGCCTAACACATTTACTATGCTGATTTATCTTTCACAGTCTCTGCCAGGAAAAACAAAAAGTCTTTTTAATCCAGATGAGAGACGTCCTGATAATAATGCTCCTTGGTGTTGCTTATTTATCATCACTGGTCTTTTAACTGCAGTAGGGATCCTTTGTGGTTAGGGTTAAACTGAGGCTCTCACCGGCCGCGGGGCGGAAGGAGAAGCGCTCGCACTGGGAAGGCACTCGGCTCTCGGGCCACCGCTTGTGTCGGAGCGGGACGACCCCTCTTTCTCCGCTGGGCTTCCTGTTTGGCGAGACGTGCCGCAGGCTGACTCTGGGCACGCTGATCTCGCCGCACAGCATCCCTGGCGGTGCGGGTCACGGGCCCACCGTGGCAGGGCTCCGCTCCCTGCGCCGCTGCCTCCGGGAGAGCTCTCCCCCCACGCCCACTGCCGTCTGGAGCCCTCTCAGGCGAGCTGCCCGCCGCAGCTGCTCTCCATGGCGCGGCGCCCACACAGAGTCAGGAGCGGCACAGCCCCGCCGTGCCCCAAGCCGCAGCTGCGTCCACCATCACAGCGCGGCTGCTGACTCCTTGTGCGTGTGACTTGCAGCGCCCGCCCTGCAAAGCACTTTTTTGCAACTCCATATGCAAGTAATCTCGGGAGTTCTTTTCCCAAGTCGATAGTCTATAGTCCCCACTTTTCTAAAAAGCATTTAAAAAGTTTATATGCCACTTGTCTCTGCATTACCTTCTAATCTGATCAGCGCGCTGCGGAAGCTTTGCAACACTTCGGCAGCGCATAGTTGGCTGAGCCCCTCTGTAGGGTCGCCCAGAGCACGGAGTCTACTCTTTTGCCTTCCGAGGCTCCTCTTTAGGGTCGCTCGGAGCACGGAGTCCTGCTCTTTTGCCTGCCTCGCTGCGTCGGGACCGACACGGATTACGGCACCCAACCGTGGCTCCCAGGTTCAAACTCCCCATTAGCAGGGTCCCTGTTCGGGTGCCAGTTGTCGCAGCGGGCCATTTGTTGCGCTGCAGGGAAGGCTGGAGACACTCAATATGAGAATCAGCAAGCTTCGTTTATTGAATAGAGCATCAAACTCTTATGCACAAGTAATAAGCTCATACATATTCTGGAAACTAAACAGTCTATTGGTTATACTATAATATCAGTTCTTCTTCATACCTTAGACGTTACATCTACTTTTTCTCATGTCTCTTTCAATTACAGCATCTTTGCTATCAGAATCCAGCTTATGCTTCAAGGCCACCATGTCCTTGCAGGTGTACTGACTTAGATTAATCACGGTCTTGTACTTTTCCAATTCTTTGTTAACTATTCTTCCAACACATCAGCTGCTGGGAAAGTTGAACAGTGCAATGGACTACTTAAGACTACCCTGAAGGCACTTTGGGGGGGGACATTTAGAAACTGGGAAGAGAACTTAGCAAAAGCCACCTGGATGGTCAACACCCAAGAGTCCCTCAATTGAGTTCGTCCTGCGCAGTCGGAGCACCTGCACACAGTGGATGGAGACAAAGTTCCTGTGATACAAATTAAAGGTATTTTAGGAAAGACTGTTTGGATTAATCCCACTGCAGGCAGGGCAAACCCGTCCAAGTGTTTTTCCTCAAGGACCTGGTTACATGTGGTGGATAATGCAGAAAGATGGAGAAAGCCACTTTGTACCACAGGGAAACCTAGTCCTAAGTAAGAACCGTGTATAAGGTTTCATTGTGATGCAGATGGAAATAGGATAAGGAGTGGATAATGTCCTGGATTGCAAGGCAATGTGTGTGTTCTATTTGCCATCTGTTAGAGGTGGGGCAGTTATCTTCTGTGAATTGGGCAGTTTTCTTTATCTCTTCCACAAACCAACCCTCCCTCTGGAAAGATATCTACCATTAATAGTCCATTGAGTGTCACTGCAGGACTGATAAAATTCCATCATCCCATTGTGAGATGCTCCACCCAGAGGGAGGAACCAAACATTCCTAACTGGATATGATCTGAAATTTTGGGACACTAGAACAGCCTTTTCCACTGGATTCCCAGAGGAAGACCAGGCCTACTATACCCCCACTGGATCTTCAGAGGAAGACTACACCCTTCTACAGGATCACTGCTCCAACAGAACCACATCTGCCACTCCAGGAGGACTGAAGCCACCATTTCAATTGGACTGCTACCAACACCCTGACCAACAGGGCATCAGGTCATATTCTGACTCTGTCAGTGCTGTTTTGTATTACTGCATTGTTTATTTGTTTCATTTTCTTCCCTAATAAAGAACTGTTATTCCTGCTCCGAAATCTTTGCCTGAGAGTCCCCCTTAATTTCAGAATAATAACAATTTGGAGGAGGGGGTTTACATTTTCCATTTCAAGGGAGGCTCCTGCCTTTCTTAGCAGACACCTGTCTTTCCAAAGCAAGACACTGGTCCCTAAGGGATAATCAACATCAAATGAGGTAGAATTTCTCAAAAGGTAACTACACCAAACCCCATCAAAAAACTTCCACTGGAGCGCGAGGTGGCCTCACGCTATGGCACAACTGTTCAAGCTGACAATGCCTACAATTGATGAAGGTCAAGAAAGGCAAACACCCATTACAGACCACAGGGCACCAAACTCCAGCACCTCATCTCCCAGTTGCCAACCATCTTGTAACCAGGGGCAAAACTGGAGTTGGTGAGTGCAGAATCTGTTGTTTTAACCAACTATTTTGCAATATTGGCAGGACATCTGGGGCCTAAAGACTGGCCCCATGAACTATTAATCTTAGGAAACTGCCAATCGAGGACGGAAGGATTTTTCGTATTGCCATCCGTACTATCAGTGACCTAACAAAAAGAAATTACAGTGTTGGCCCTGTCTCCAAACCCACCTTGTTTTATACCTCAAGGACTAACAGTTGCCCAAGCCATAATACTCCCCAAACAGGATGCCAATGACACTTCACTAGGGATGTGACCCAGGTGATAAATCACAATCAACCAAAAGTCACCTGCACTCTGGAACTTAACAATGAAAAGATTATTTTGACAGGGCTTGTGGACATGGGAGCAGATGTGACAGGTATCTCACGTTCCAAGTGGGCTCCTAACTGGGTACTAAAAGCTACTGCAGGAATATTGTCTGAGATTGGAGGTGACAGTGACAGTCTCCAAAGTGCAGAACTTATTACCATCAAAGGACATGAAGACCAAATTGCCACAATGAGACCATTTGTGATAAAGGACCTTGGTGTATCCCAGCTAAGAACATCAAGCCCTACCTGCAGCCACTGAGTGTGGATTCTTCAAAGGAACCCCCAAGTCCACCCCAAGATAAAACCCACCACACCGTGACTCTAGCACCTGGACTAGACAATTCTTTTGAAGATGACACATAAGAAGCTTCTACTCACATTCCTCAGCCTGTTTGCAACCATGCTCCTCGCGAGTGCATGGATAGCCCTCAAAAACACAAAGCACAAGGTATGGATAACTCTAGCAAAAGCCATGAAACAAGACACCCTGTGCCTGTCTGTCGCCAGCCCTGACGACCCCTTCTCCACCTGCCCAGTGGGGTTGCCTACAGATGTCTGGCCAATAGCTGAGGATGCCATCTGCAGTATGCGAGGTGACAATCCTGATGGCAAATGGAAGTGCAACCCTGTCAATGCTTGGGACTACTGGACCCAGAAGTTCCTGCATGCACCACTCAAGCTCAGGGGGTAGAAATTCTCAGCTCTGTAAAAATGGACTTTTGTGTAAGGTTTTATTACTGTCTGAGATGGGAAGAGGGTGAAAGACACAAAATTACAAGAAAAAAAAAACTATCAGGAGAGAGGTCTCCCCATACCATCCCACTTAGAAAAACCAGACCTGATGGTGTAATTACACCTCTTCCATAATTTCTTGGTCCAGTGGCTACCCACTTCAGTTGCTGCAGGGTGTGTTTCTTCTTTGCAGGGATAGAACATGGCCTGGTGTCCCTTCACACATTGAAGGCAGACATTATAGCTTGGGGAGGCTTACCTTGCTGGCACCCAGTATTATTCATAGCCAGAGAAACAGAGCAAAAATATCTACACACTACTATGAATCTGATTGCTAAAATAATGTCATCTATTGGAGTAAAAACAAGAGAATAGCAGCCTCCATGTTAGTACCTGGGGTGGCTGCAGCTAAAGCTTTAGGACAATGAGACCATCTTGGGTGCCTGTTAAGTAAGCAAACCAATGCTACCTCCCTCCCACTGAGTGGCCTGCTCTCAGACACAGAGACCATCAGACATGCCACCTTGCAGAACAGCGATAGAGTTTTTACTCTGGGCACATAGGCACGGGTATGAAGACTTTGAGGATGTGTGTTGCATTAACCTTTCCAGCCACAGCAAATCAGTCCAAAAGAACATTCAGGTACTGAAGGAAGAGCTGAAGACGCTTCAAGGGGAAAACAAAGACTGGCGCAATAAACTCTTCCAATCCTGTTGACAAAAGGACTGGTGGATGTCTAGATAAAAGAGGACTATTAATTCACTTAGTTGTTGTTGCATTGTTAATTGTCCCATGTTTGTTTGGATGCTTTTAGAAAGTCTTACTAAATTCTTTCAGTTCCATCTTTGTTATAAAACAGAAAGAGGGAAAATACCCAAAACAGGCTCCTCATGGACTCCTTGGAGGAGAGAATTGGAGGCCAGGATGGCACAAAAATCTCTCAGAGCCTCAGTGTGGAAAGGAAAATCCTTCAATATACCTAAAAGTATTCTTAAATCCATAAAGTACCTTAAAAACCTTGAGTATCCAAAAGTATTAGTGAGTTCCTCGAAGTGTCAGTACAAAGCTCTCAAGGGATTAATTAAAGCAGATAATTGGGGCTATGATTGCACAAACCTCTCACAGAGTCTGTATCAAAGGGAAACACGAAGTATCCTAAAATTACTGAAGTATCCTGAAGTATTAATGAGCCCACTGAGTGTTGTTACTGACAAAGCCTCTCCAGGGACTAATTACAGCAGATAATTGGAGGCCATGATTGCTGAAAACTTTAAGAGACACCAAGGCAAAAGCCAAAGCCAAAGTCCTTTGAAAAACCTGCAGTCCCTGCAGGGAGCATTCAGGAGCCCCCAGGGCCATTGCTGAGCAAGGCTCCCCAGGGACTCCTTGCAGCAGATCCTTGAGGCCACTGGCATGTGGGCTAGGGGGGGATGCTGAGGGCAGGACAAGGGGCTGACAGTGCCCAGCCTGGCTGGGGCTGTGCCAGGAGGCCCCAGGGCCTCAGGACAAGGTGTCTCCTCCCAGCCCTTGGTGGCACAGACCCTGCTGCTGTGGCCCAGGGCACCAAGACTTGGCTTCTCTTTGTCCCCACCTGTCATCACTGCCTGCAGTTCTCTGCTCTGCCTGGGGCCTGGGGACACTTTCTCAGTCGTGTCCCTCAGTGGGACCGATTAAAAGTCCAAGAAACTTTGGAGGTGGATTCTGGCTTGGAGTTCTGGAGAGGTTTCTTCAGCTCCCTCTCAGGGACTGATGTTCAGGGCCTGAGCACAAAGCCCCAGAGGCTCATTCAAGTCCTTGTGCCGTGTCTGTGCTGCTGAGCTGGGCTGGGCTCCTGGCACACAGGTAGCTCCTGGTAAGCAAGAAGAGCTTCAAAAGCACATTTCTCTTGATGAGCAGCTCTTCTGCCAGCCCAGCAGGGCTGGGGCACTGCCTGCAGCCAGCCCGGGCACAGCACAGAGGCACAGAGAGCTTCAATCAGTCAGGGCTGGGAAGGTGCTGACAAGTGCCTGGGGCACAATCACTGCCAGCCCTTGGCACAGGAACCTCTGGCTGCAGGACAATGCAGCTGCAGCTCCTGCAGTGATCTCCTAAAGCTGGAACATGCCAATGCCTACAGACCCTGTGAGTACAACTCTGAATCATTCTGCTGCAGGGGAGGTGAAATGCTCAAGGAGCTCTGACATGCTGAGGGTTTCTGATCAATCATAGAATATTTCCAAGTCAAGGATTTTGATAGAAAATAGGATATTTCCTAAGGCTTTTTATTCAGTTTCCTACTATTGGAGCATGGCACTGAGGAGGGAGATTTATATTAAAGATTGATTCAGAAATATTGTTATTATTGCTGACGAGAGCTTGAGATATCCAAACTTGTACTTTTAGTGATCAATAGATTCACAGGTTTTCCCTAATGTTCTTTCAGACACTCTGCCCATGGACAGCACCAGCAACACCTTTGCTGGAGCCATCAGGCTCAGTCTGAGCTGTCCTTTCTCCAAGCTGCAAACTGAACCTGCCCCCAGCCAGTGCCCTGCAAACAGGCAGGGTTCTGTCAGGCCAAGGAGAGTGCACAGAGATTTGGGGTCTGTGAGTGCTGGCAGGGAGAGATCAGGCACAGGGAAACACCTGCAGGAGGGAAATCTCCAGGAAGCAGAGAGAAGTTCAGGGAATGAGAGAAAACAAAACCCAGCAATGCTGTGGCAGGGAGAGTTGAGAGATGTCCACAGGATCCCCTGCAGTGCAGCCCCTCCCTCTGAACAAGCCCCCTCCCTCCTGTGCCCCAGCCAAGCCTCTGCCCTCAGGGCCGGGGCTCCAAGGCGTGCAGCCCCTCCTGTGCAGGCAGAGCTGCAGCAGAGCCGTGGGGCAGCTCTGCAGCCCCGGGCCCAGTTCCCTCTGCAGAGCACAGGGCTGGGAGCAGCTGCCCGGCCCTGGGGGCTCTGGCAGGGGGCACAGCTGGCTCAGGGTGACGCTGTCCCCAGTGCCCGGCTCTGGGCAATGCTGTCAGTGCAGCCAGGGAAGGAGCTGCATCTCCCTCAATCCGATGCCATCATAAGGACACTTGGGAGTCTCCCTAAAATTTCAGTCCAAGCTAGGCGCTTCAATCCAGGGTGCAAACCTGTCCTAGAGCATCTCTGAGTTATAAGATTAATGGGAAAAGGCAGAGGTGTTGTGACACTGAAAATGCTGCTGGGTTGGTGAAATGAGCAAAGTGAGTCCTTGGCTACAAATGTGGAGCTGGGCTGTGGTGGATCCATCTGCTCTCAGCAGTACCTGGGGGTTTTTAGAGAAAAGGAACTCCAAACCGAATGAAGGAACAGATCATCTCCCTCACTCTCCACTCATCATTTTGCCACGGAGAACTCACTCTGTTCTCCCCGAAGGCAGAAATAATGCTGAGGGTTTCTGATAACCAAGAATACCAGGAGAGTCATGGGAGGAGATTAAAAAGAAAACCTAGAATTCTTAAATCATGTCCATGTATGATACAGAGGATGGTATATGGGAAATGGCTTTGATTTTGGTTGCAGCTATCTTCTCTAAAACGTCACTTTCCTTTTCTCTATGAACAGGTCCCTGTTTGCAGCCCCAGCAAATGTCCAACAGCAGCTCCATCAGGCACTTCCTCCTGCTGGCATTGGCAGACACGCGGCAGCTGCAGCTCCTGCACTTCTGCCTCTTGCTGGGCATCTCCCTGGCTGCCCTCCTGGGCAACGGCCTCATCATCAGCGCCGTAGCCTGCGGCCACCACCTGCACACGCCCATGTTCTTCTTCCTGCTCAACCTGGCCCTCAGCGACCTGGGCTCCATCTGCACCACTGTCCCCAAAGCCATGCACAATTCCCTCTGGGACACCAGGGACATCTCCTACACAGGATGTGCTGCTCAGCTCTTTTTCTTTATGTTCTTCATCTCAGCAGAGTATTCCCTCCTGACCATCATGTGCTACGACCGCTACGTGTCCATCTGCAAACCCCTGCACTACGGGACCCTCCTGGGCAGCAGAGCTTGTGCCCACATGGCAGCAGCTGCCTGGGCCAGTGCCTTTCTCACTGCTCTCATGCACACAGCCAATACATTTTCCCTTCCTCTGTGCCATGGCAATGCCCTCGGCCAGTTCTTCTGTGAAATCCCCCAGGTCCTCAAGCTCTCCTGCTCACACTCCAACTTGAGGGAATTGGGGCTTATTGCTGTAAGTGCGTTTCCTTTTTTTGGTTGTTTTGTGTTCATGGTTTTCTCCTATGTGCAGATCTTCAGGGCTGTGCTGAGGATCCCTTCTGAGCAGGGAAAGCACAAAGCCTTTTCCACCTGCCTCCCTCACCTGGCTGTGCTCTCTCTGTTTATCAGCACTGCCACATTTGCTCACCTGAAGCCCCCATCTATGTCCTCCCCATCCCTGGATGTGGCCCTGTCAGTTCTGTACTCGGTGGTGCCTCCAGCCCTGAACCCCCTCATCTACAGCCTGAGGAACCAGGAGCTCAAGGGTGCAGTGTGGAGACTGATGACTGGATGCTTTCAGAAACATTAAACTGCTGGCCAGTGTCTGCAAATCCTTTGAAATAAAAGTCATCGTTGATACTTCTTGTTGATTTCATTTTGGGGGGTTGCTTTTCATTGTTTTACTTTTTTCATATTTTCCACAAAGAAATGTCATTGTTTGTGCCATTTCTCATTTTGTTTCTCTCTACTTTCCCTGTTGCGACACACTGTGTCAATGAGGGGCTTCACTCTTGCTGCTATTAAAGTAATTAAAGGATGCCCCAGCAAAGTTTTCTGCAGAGATGCCCTTTTGTTGCCTTCTCTGGAGCTGCAGCAGCAATGTCTGTGTGCAGAGCTGGGGCAGATCAGTGCTGGCCCAGCAGCTGTGCCCAGCAGCAGCAGCAGCACTTGGTGTTGCCAGTGCTGCTGCCGTGGCCCTGCCCCGCTGCCCTGGTGGCCCTGGTGTTGCTGCAGGGCCTGAGTGCTCTCGGGGCCGGGCACAGCCCTGGAGGTGGCAGTGCCAAGGCTGCAGGACAGAAAGTCCAAGTAATGTAAATGATTTGTAATATAATTATTTGTAATATAACTGATTTGTAATATAAAACATCTCTGATAATTCTTTCAGGTTTTTTTCCTTGTGTTTTATTTTTTTAATATTGTTCACAAATTAAAAGCTTTTTTTTTGCCATTTCTCATATTCTTTCTCTCCACCTTCCCTGTGGCTACGTACAGTGTCAGTGAGGGGCTGCATTCTCAGTGGCTTTAAAGGAAATAAAGGATCTCCCAGCAAAGTTTTCTGCAGTGATCCACTTATGTTCCCTTCTCTGGAGCTGCAGCAGCAATGTCTGTGTGCAGAGCTGGGGGCAGATCAGTGCTGGCAAAGCTGCTCTGCTCTTCTGGCCACACCATTCCTGATCCAGGCCAGGAGCCATTGGCCTTCTTGCCCACCTGGGCACACTGCTGCCTCATGTCCAGCCTGCTGTCCATCAGTCCCTGCAGGTCCCTTTCTGCCTGGCTGCTCACCAGCCACTCTGTCCCCAGCCTGTAGTGCTGCAGGGGTTGTTGTGGCCAAAGTGCAGGACCCAGAACTTGGACTTGTTAAACCTCACCTTGGGTTTTGGCATTGGATCCAGCCTGTCCAGGTTCCTTGTGCACACCCCTCCTATTCTCCCTCAGATCAACACTCCCAGCCAACTTGGTGTCATCTGCAAAGAAGTCCTTGGTTCCATGGGGCCCCTCAGTGTCACAATGGCCCTTTGGTCACACCAGGCCCTGCACTGTCACACAGGTCTCCTTGGTTCCATGAGCCACAAAATGTGACCATGGACTCCTTGGTTCCATGGAGTTACACAGTGTCACAATGTTCTCATTGGTACCCTAGTTCAACAGTGGCCCCTTGGTTCCATGGGGGCCTGGAGTGTCACAATGGCCCCATGGTTACATGAGGTCCCACACTGTCACCATGGTCTCTGCAGTTCCACAAGTCCTCTCAGTTTCACAATGGACTCCTGGTTTCTACAAGGCCACACAGTGTCACAATGTTCTTCCAGATCTCTTGAGGCCCCATCGTGTCACAGTGGTCCCTTGGTTACACAGGATCCTGCAGTGTCACAATGTCCCCTTGGTTCCATGAGGCCCTGCAGTGTCAGAAGGGCCCCTTGGTTCCACTGGACCCTGGAGTCTCCCAATGGTCTCCTTGGTTTTGCAGTGTTAAAATGGTGAAACCCCTTGGTTACACGAGGCCCTGCAGTGTCATAATGGCCTCTGTGGTTCCACCAGGACCCAGAGTGTCACAGGGCACTTCCTGGTTCCATTTGGCCCCACAGCACCACAATGGGCCCCTGGTTCTATGGGGCTGCATGGTGTCACCATGGTCCTCTTAGTTCTACCAGGGCCTGCAGTGTCACCATGGCCCCAGAGTGTCCCAATCATCACAGAATGACAGAATCAAATAGGCTGGAAAAGACCTTTGGGATCATCAAGTCCAACCAATGCCCTTATACTGCCTTGTCACCCAGACCATGCCACCAAGTGCCACTGGAGAGGGACAGTGACTCTGCCACCTCCCCCCTGGCCAGCCCATTCCAGTTCCCACTCACCCTTTCTGTGAAGAACTTCTTCCTATTGTCCAGCCTGAGCCTCCCCTGGTGCAGCTTAAGGCTGTGTCTTCTTGTCCTGCCCTCCAGCAGATCCACACTCACACCCAGCTTGGTGCCATCTGCAATTTGTGAATGGGGGACTCGATCCCCTCACCCCGATCATCAGTGAAGATATTAAACAGGACTGGGCCCAGCACAGATCCCTGGGGACAGCACCAGTGCCTGGACACCAGCTGGGTGCAGCACCATCCCCACCACTCTCTGGGCCCAGCCTCCAGCCAGCTCTTCAATCTCCCAGCCAGGAGGGAACCTGCCCAAGCCGTGGGCTGCAGCTTTTCCAGGGAATGCTGTCAGAGACAGTGTCAAAGGCTCTGCTGAAGTCCAGGCACACAACATCCACAGCCTTTCCCACATCCACAGGTGGGTCACCTGGTCATAAAAGGAGACCAGGTTGGTCAGGCAGGACCTGCCATCCCTAAATCCACGCTGGCTGGCTCTGATCCCTGGGCCATCCTGTGGGTGCCCTGTGATGGCACTCAAGGTGATCTGTTCCATAACCTTGCCGGGCACCCAGGTCAGGCTGACAGGCCTGGAGTTCCCCAGATCCTCCTGCCAGCCCTTCTTGGGGATGGGCTCACACTGGCACCTCCAGTGCTCTGGGACCTCCCTGGGGAGCCAGGACTGATGGTAAATGATGGAGAGCAGCTTGGGGAGCTCATCCACCAGTTCCCTGTTCCATATAGGACTGATCCCATCTGATCCCAACAACCCATGAGCATCTGAGTAGCTCAGCAGGTCACCAACTGCTTCCTGCTGAATTACAGGGGGCTGTTCTGCTCCCTGTGCCCATCAGCCAGCTCAGGAGAATGCTTGTCCCAAGGACAACCTGTCCTACTATTGAAAATTGGGGCAAATGAGGTGTTAAGTGGCTTATCCTTTGTCTTATCTTTAGTTACTATATTGTCCACTGCAATTCATAAAGTGTAGAGGTTTTCCTTCTCCCTCCTATTGCTATGATTATTTTTACAAATAGTTTTTTTGGTTTTTTTTTTTTTTTTTTTTTTTTTACAGAAGCCACCAGATTAAGTCCTAATGGAGCTTTCACCTCTCTAATTTTCTTTCTGCATAACCCAAAATCAACCTTAAATACTTCCTGAGTTGCCATTCCTTTTTACCTCTGACTTCTCACAAAAGCACCATGTGGAGTCAGGTCAATCATTTTCCTTACTGGCTGATCTTTTGGCACACTGGGACAAAGTGTGGGACAAATCCCCCTTTAAGATTACTTTGAAATGTGTCCATGCTTCCTTTGTTTTTAAGGGCTGCTTCCCTTAAAACAATCAGGACCTGATTTGGTACTCCCCAAATCTGCATCCTAAATAAGCCAAAGTCTGCCCTTCCTAATTCCAGTGCCGAAGTTGTGTTGCTGCCCCTCCTTTTTTAACAGAAGGTCAAAGAGTGGGCTATGACATCACAGAGTGGGGTATATGAGGTCATCGAACAGCGATGACCAAATATACTGCCTCTGTGACACCACAGGGCCAGCTGTGACATCACATGGCAGACTATGACATCACAGGGTTGGCTGTGACATCAGAGACCGGCTCTGTGACATTAGAGAATGGGCTGTGACATCCCAGAGGGGCTGTGTGACATCCCAGCAGGGCTGTGTCAGGTCACTGGGTTGGTCACTCTGCCCCAGCTCCCCCTCACAGTTTCTCCCAACAAGTCCAATGCTGTCCATGCCCAGCAAGGTCCCTGTCCCCCGGGATCCCCCCGGCCCACCTGGAGCCACAGCCTCCACCAAAGGATGTTCCACAGGATCCACCCCAGAGCCTGACATGGGGACAAGGGGCCAGGGCTGTGTGACCAGGACATCAAGGACGGGGATTATCCAGGCCACTGTGGCCTGGTTTGGGTTGGCCAGGGCAGGAAAGATGTCTGGCAGCTGCAGCAGGGTCTGGGAAGGGCCTCCAAGGTGGGGCTGGAGCCCTTGGGCTGTGAGCAGAGGCTGAGGGAGCTGGGCTTGTCCAGCCCACAGCAGGGAAGGCTGAGGGGCTCCTCATCCCAGCCTGGCAGTGCCAGCCAGGAGGGGATGGAGAACACAGAGCCAGGCTCTTCACCGGGGGGCCTGGTGGGAGACAAAAGCCAGTGGGTGGGAGGGGAAAGAGGGGAGATCAGCCAGGACAGGAGGAGATGAAATGAGTCAGGCTGGTTTCAGCATTTCCTCAACATCAAGAACAGCCTGACCTCCCTTCTCCATCCAACACTGACAACTGCAAATCAGGAATTGTTCGAGCTCTATTGCCCCCACTCCAGGATGAGCTCCCTCATACAAGAACTTAATTTTGTTTATATGTTTCACAGAATCATGTTTGTGTGAAATTATTTTAGTATGGAAATCACCTGTTGATGGTGGACTCATCACACCCTGCTGGGACATTGCTCATAGCTCAGGGAAGAGCATGATTGTTATTAAATTGTGTCCTGTTCAACTATGGTCTGTTGCCCATGAAGAGAAACTTTCTGTGCCTCTGAGTCTCACCAGTTCCTGACCCCCAAAGGACACAAACCTGATGAGTTGTGGTTCCCACTCCAGGGGTTGCCCTTGCACCTCTCTCCATCCCCAAAGCAGAGCTCCCTTGTCCAACAAAGTCCCTGGCAATGCAGGGATGAAGAAAAGAGGACAGGCTGTGGGGATCAGGGGCAGGGCAGAGCCAGGGAGAAGAATGACTTTTGCATTTGATGGAGCTGTGCCTTCCCTTGGCTTTGTTGCCTGACAAGAAATGAACATCCCTCTGTGTCTCAGGCAGCTCCTTCTCCAAGGAAAGCAGGTGGGAGTTGGAGCCAAGGAGCTGAAAGCTGCAGGTGCAGCCTG
>WSPJ01000188.1:0-28353 GCA_009764595.1 Geothlypis trichas
ACTCATTTTTTACTCATTTTTAACTCCTGTCACACCTTGAACCTTCCTCGTTGGTTTGCTGATTTTGGAGAAGCAGAAAACAGAAAAAAGCAAAAAAAGGAGCAGGAAAAGGAGCAGGAGAGGCTCAAAGGGAGAAGGGAAGGGAGGGCCAGGAAATGTTTAGGAAAGAGGGATCTCAATCAAATAATTCACCCCAAAAATTGGGAAGAAGGATCTAAACCAACTCTGCCATCCCAAAAAATTGGAAAGAAGGATCTAAACCCCAAAAAGTTGGAAAGAAGGATGTAAACCAAACCATCCATCGCATAAAATTGGAAATAAGGATCTAAACCAACTCATCCAGCCCAAAAATTGGAAAGAAGGATCTAAACCAACTCAGACACTCCATAAAATTGGAAAGAAGGATCTGAATGAACTCAGCCACCCCCAAAAAATGCAAAGAAGGATCTAAACCCCAAAAACTTGGAAAGAAGGATCTAAACCAAGTCAAATACCCCAAAAACTGGAAAGAATTATCTAAACCAATTCAGACACCATAAAAAATTGGAACGAAGGATCTAAAACAAATCAGCCACTCCAAGAAGTTGGAAAGAAGGATCTAAACCCCAAAAAGTTGGAAAGAAGAATGTAAACCAACCCATCCACCCCATAAAATTGGAAAGAAGAATCTAAACCAACTCAGCCACCCCAAAAACTGGAAAGAATTATCTAAACCAATTCAGACACCATAAAAAATTGGAAAGAAGGATCTAAACCAACTCTGCCACCCCATAAAATTGGAAAGAAGGATCTGAACTAACTCAGCCACCCCAAAAAAATGCAAAGATGGATCTAAACCCCAAAAACTTGGAAAGAAGGACCTAAACCAAGTCACCCACCCCAAAAAATTGGAAAGGATCTAAACCAAGTCACCCACCCCATAAAATTGGAAAGTTCCTGCTCTTCACGTGGGGAAGAGCAAAGATTGGGGAGATCCAGCAGCTCAAACAGGTTGAAAATGTCACAAATGAACCCTCTGTGGTGCCCTTGAGCAGCAGCAGCACAGCCTGGGTGTCACACAGTGACACTGCTCAGTGACACCCACAAATGCACAATTCAGCCCCAAAATGACCCCACAGCTTTCTGAAGGGAAAACTGTCACTGTAACCCACATATAACACATCCTCACCCATGACTGAAATTACCTCTCTGATCTTGATCTTTACCACCTCTGCCTCATCACAGAATTCCAGAGAGGAAAATTCCCCCTGAGCCTCCTTTTCTCCATCTGAGCCCCTTCCCAGCTCCCTCAGCCCCTCCTGGGGCTCCAAACCTTCCCTGGATGTGATTCAGCCCCTCCATGTCCTCCCTGGAGCACAGAAATGTCCTTAGAAAAGACCCTCAGGGCCCTGTGGAAACACTGGAATGTTTGGAGGGCTGGGTGAGAAAAATCAAGAATTTTAATCAGGAGTCCTGAGCAAGGAAAGTTCCTGCTCTTAACCTGAGAAGAGCAAAGATTGGGTAGATCCAGCAGCTCAAACAGGTTGAAAATGTCACAAATGAACCCTTTGTGGTGCCCTTGAGCAGCAGCACAGCCTGGGTGTCACACAGTGACACTGCTCAGTGACACCCACAAATGCACAATTCAGCCCCAAAATGACCCCACAGCTTTCTGAAGGGAAAACTGTCACTGTAACCCACATATAACACATCCTCACCCATCACTGAAATTACCTCTCTGATCTTGATCTTTACCACCTCTGCCTCATCACAGAATTCCAGAGAGGAAAATTCCCCCTGAGCCTCCTTTTCTCCAGGCTGAGCCCCTTCCCAGCTCCCCCAGCCCCTCCTGGGGCTCCAAACCTTCCCTGGATGTGATTCAGCCCCTCCATGTCCTCCCTGGAGCACAGAAATGTCCTTAGAAAAGACCCTCAGGGCCCTGTGGAAACACTGGAATGTTTGGAGGAGTGGGTGAGAAAAATCAAGAATTTTAATCAGGAATCCAGGGCCAGGAAAGTTCCTGCTCTTCACGTGGGAAAGAGCAAAGATTGGGGAGATCCAGCAGCTCAAACAGATTTAAAATGTCACAAATGAACCCTCTGTGGTGCCCTTGAGCAGCAGCAGCACAGCCTGGGTGTCACACAGTGACACTGCTCAGTGACACCCACAAATGCACAATTCAGCCCAAAATGACCCCACAGCTTTCTGAAGGGAAAACTGTCACCATAACCCACATATTCCCATTCTCACCCATCACTGAAATTACCTCTCTGATCCTGATCTTTACCACCTCTGCTTCATTAGAGAATTCCAGAGAGGAAAATTCCCCCTGAGCCTCCTTTTCTCCAGCTGAGCCCCCTTCCCAGCTCCCTCAGCCCCTCCTGGGGCTCCAAACCTTCCCTGGATGTGATTCAGCCCCTCCATGTCCTCCCTGGAGCACAGAAATGTCCTTAGAAAAGACCCTCAGGGCCCTGTGGAAACACTGGAATGTTTGCAGGGCTGGGTGAGAAAAATCAAGATTTTTAATCAGGAGTCCTGAGCAAGGAAAGTTCCTGCTCTTCACTCAGGGAAGAGCAAAGATTGGGGAGATCCAGCAGCTCAAACAGATTTAAAATGTCATAAATGAACCCTTTGTGGTGCCCCTGAGCAGCAGCACAGCCTGGGTGTCACACAGTGACACTGCTCAGTGACACCCAGAAATGCACAATTCAGCCCCAAAATGACCCCACAGCTTTCTGAAGGGAAAACTGTCACTGTAACCCACATGTAACACATCCTCACCCATCACTGAAATTACCTCTCTGATCTTGATCTTTGCCACCTCTGCTTCATCACAGAATTCCAGAGAGGAAAATTCCCCCTGAGCCTCCTTTTCTCCATCTGAGCCCCTTCCCAGCTCCCTCAGCCCCTCCTGGGGCTCCAAACCTTCCCTGGATGTGATTCAGCCCCTCCATGTCCTCCCTGGAGCACAGAAATGTCCTTAGAAAAGACCCTCAGGGCCCTGTGGAAACACTGGAATGTTTGGAGGGCTGGGTGAGAAAAATCAAGAATTTTAATCAGGAATTCCGGGCCAGGAAAGTTCCTGCTCTTCACTTGGGGAAGAGCAAAGATTGGGAAGATCCAGCAGCTCAAACAGATTTAAAATATCATAAATGAACCCTCTGTGGTGCCCTTGAGCAGCAGCACAGCCTGGGTGTCACACAGTGACACTGCTCAGTGACACCCAGAAATGCACAATTCAGCCCCAAAATGACCCCACAGCTTTCTGAAGGGAAAACTCTCACTGTAACCCACCTATAACACATCCTCAGCCATCACTTAAATTACCTCTCTGATCTTGATCTTTACCACCTCTGCTTCATCACAGGGCAGCCTGTGAATAAATTCAGCAAGAATTCATTCAGCAGCCACAATTCCCTGTGAATAAACCCAGAATCTGGGAATATTCTGACAAAGCAGTGGCACCTTACTCAGCTGACACGGTTCAAAAGCTGCAGCTTCGATGATTGCCCAGAGCAGGCATTTCTGAAAGCTCAAATGTCAATTATTTCATTTTATGCTGCTCCCTTTTTATTACAGCACTTTTATTACAACATTTCAGTGCTTTCTTTATCACCGGCACCGAGCAGTTTGGTTTCTTAGCAGCCAAGGTTCAAGCTTTCAAAGCCTGAAAAAAAAAGTTACTAAAAATACAGCCATTTATTGACTAAAACACCGTTTTGATAAGGTAACAGTATCTATGCCTGCTAAAAGATAAGGGAGAACAACTTTTTTTTCCTCCCGGAGATGCCACCAGCAGATAATTCTGCTCCCTCCTGCTGTGTCACTTGTTTCTAAATCCACAATGGAATTCTTTCTGAGGTAAAAATCTCTAAAACACAGCAGTTTTCTACTCTTGCTCAATGTTTTTACCACATTTTAAGCCCCAAGGAACAGCTCTGCCACACGAAAACCCTCAGAAAAAAAGGCAAAACATGAGTGGGAGCAGCTCAGTTCAGACATACTTCAGGCCTAATCCTCTCTGAGGTAAAAAACTCTACAACACACCAATAATTTTCTCTTTCTCAGTATTTTTACCACATTTTAACCCCAAGGAATGGCTCTACCACCCAAAATCCTTCGAAAAAAAAGGCCCAGCATGAGCACAAGTGGCTCAGTTCAGAGACACCTCAGGCCGAATCCATTCTGAGGTAAAAATCTTGAAACACACCCATTTCTTTATCTTTTTCCTTTTCTTTCTCAATAGTTTTACCACGTTTTAACCCCAAGGAATGGCTCTACCACTGAAACCCCTTGGAAAAAAGGCCCAGAATGAGCTCAATTACCTCCATTCAGAGACACTTCAGGCCTGACACACTCTGAGGTAAAAAACCTTAAAACACATCAGTTTTCTTCTCTTTCTTTGTATTTTTACCACATTTTAACCCCAAGGAATGGCTCTGCCATCCAAAATCCCTCCAAAGAAGAAAAGGCACAGGATGAGCAGGGGTGGCTCAGTTCAGACACATTTCAGGCCTAACACATTCTGAGGTAAAAACCCCGCAACACACCAGCTTCCTTCTCTTTCACCATGTTTTTACCACATTTTACCCATAAAACACGTCCATTTACTTCTCTTTCTCGGTATTTTTACCTCATTTTAACCCCAAGGAACGGCTCTACTACTGCAAACCCTCAGAAAAAAGGCCCAGCACGAGCACAAGTGGTTCAGTTCAGACACACTTCAGGCCTGATCCATTCTGAGGTAAAAACTCTAAAACACACCAGTTTTCTTCTCTTTCACAATGTTTTTACCACTTTTTAACCCATAAAACACACCGACTTCCTTCTCTTTCTCAGCATTTTTACCACATTTTAACTCCAAGGAATGGCTCTGCCATCCAAAAACCCTTGGATAAAAGGCCCAGCATGAGCACAAGTGGCTCAGTTCAGACACACTTCAGGCTAAATGCATTCTGAGGTAAAAATCTTGAAACACACCCATTTCTTTATCTTTTTCCTTTTCTTTCTCAATAGTTTTACTATGTTTGAACCCCAAGGAATGGCTCTATCACTGAAACCCCTTGGAAAAAAGGCCCAGAATGAGCTCCATTACCTCCGTTCAGAGACACTTCAGGCCTGACACACTCTGAGGTAAAAAACCTAAACCACACCAGTTTTCTTCTCTTTCTTTGTATTTTTACCACATTTTACCCCAAGGAATGGCTCTGCCATCCAAAATCCCTCCCAAGAAGAAAAGGCACAGGATGAGCAGGGGTGGCTCAGTTCAGACACACTTCAGGCCTAACCCATTCTGAGATAAAAACCCCACAACACACCAGTTTCCTTCTCTTTCACAATGTTTTTAACACATTTTAACCCATAAAACACATCCATTTACTTCTCTTTCTCGGTATTTTTACCTCATTTTAACCCCAAGGAACGGCTCTACTACTGAAAACCCTTAGAAAAAAGGCCCAGCACGAGCACAAGTGGTTCAGTTCAGACACACTTCAGGCCTGATCCATTCTGAGGTAAAAACTCTAAAACACACCAGTTTTCTTCTCTTTCACAATGTTTTTACCACTTTTTAACCCATAAAACACACCTGTTTCCTTCTCTTTCTCAGTACTTTTACCACATTTTAACTCCAAGGAATGGCTCTGCCACCCAAAAACCCTTGGATAAAAGGCCCAGCATGAGCACAAGTGGCTCAGTTCAGACACACTACAGGCCTGATCATTTCTGAGGTAAAAACCATAAAACACACCAGTTTTCTTCTCTTTCTCTGTACTTTTAACACATTTTACCCCAAGAAATGGCTCTGCCATCCAAAATCCCTCCCAAGAAGAAAAGGCACAGGATGAGCAGGGGTGGCTCAGTTCAGACACACTTCAGACCTGATCCACTCTGAGGTAAAAACTATAAAACACACCAGTTTCCTTCTCTTTCACAATGTTTTTAACACATTTTAACCCATAAAACACATCCATTTACTTCTCTTTCTCGGTATTTTTACTTCATTTTAACCCCAAGGAATGGCTCTGCCACCCAAAAAGCCTTGGAAAAGAGGCCCAGCATGAGCACAAGTAGCTGAGTTCAGAGACACTACAGGCCTGATCCACTCTGAGGTAAAAATTCTAAACCACACCCATTTCCTTCTCTTTTTCCTTCTCTTTCTCAGTATTTTTACCACATTTTAACTTCAAGGAATGGTTCTACCATCCAAAATCCCTCCTAAGAACAAAAGGCCCAGCATGAGCACAAGTGACTCAGTTCAGAGACACTTCAGGCCTGATCCACTCTGAGGTAAAAACTCTACAACACACCCGTTATCTTCTCTTTCACAATATTTTTATCATATTTTTACCCATAAAACACACCTGTTTCCTTCTCGTTCTCAGTATTTTTACCACATTTTAACCCCAAGGAAAGGCTCTACCACTGAAAATCCCTTGGATAAAGGCCCAGCATGAGCACAAGTGGCTCAGTTCAGACACACTTCAGGCCTGATCATTTCTGAGGTAAAAACCATAAAACACATCCGTTTTCTTCTCTTTCTCTGTATCTTTACCACATTTTAACCCCAAGGAATGGCTCTGCCACCTGAAATCCCTCCCAAGAAGAAAAGGCACAGCATGAGCAGGGGTGGCTCAGTTCAGACACACTTCAGGCCTGATCCACTCTGAGGCAAAAACTCTAAAACACACCAGTTTCCATCTCTTTCACAATGTTTTTAACACATTTTAACCCATAGAACACATCCATTTACTTCTCTTTCTTGGTATTTTTACCTCATTTAAAACCAAAGGAATGGCTCTGCCACTCAAAAAGCCTTGGAAAAAAGGCCCAGCATGAGCACAAGGAGCTGAGTTCAGAGACACTTCAGGCCTGATCCACTCTGAGGTAAAAACTCTAAAACACACCAGTTATTTTCTCTTTCTCAGTATTTTTACCACATTTTAACCACAAGGAAAGGCTCTGCCATCCAAAATCCCTTGGATAAAAGGCCCAGCATGAGCACAAGTGGCTCAGTTCAGACACACTTCAGACCTAACCCATTCTGAAGTAAAAACCCTACAATGTTCCAGTTTTCTTATCTTTTTCATTGTTTTTACCACATTTTAACCCCAAGGAATGGCTCTACTACCAAAAAATCCTCTGAAAAAACAGCCCGGCACAAGCGGCTCAGTTCAGAGACACTTCAGGCCTAACCCATTCTCAGATTAAAACCCTACAAAACACTCAATTCCTTCCACTTCTGAATATTTTTACCACATTTTGACCCCAAGGAATGGCTCTGCCACCTGAAATCCCTCCCAGGAAGAAAAGGCACAGGATAAGCACAAGGGGCTCAATTCAGAGATACTTCAGGCCTAATCCATTCTGAAAATGACGTTTTTTCCTTTTTCTCAGTATTTTTACCACATTTTAACCCCAAGGAATGGCTCTGTCACCCAAAATCCCTCCCAAGGAGAAAAGGCACAGGATGAGCAGAAGGATCTCAGTTCAGACACATTTCAGTCCTAACCCACTCTGAGGTAAAGAAACCCTAAAATACACTTGTTTCCTTCTCTTTCTCAGTATTTTTACCACATTTTTACACCAAGGAAAGGCTCTACCATTGAAAATCCCTTGAGTAAAAGGCCCAGCATGAGCACAAGTGGCTCAGTTCAGAGACACCTCAGGCCTGATCCACTCTGAGGTAAAAACCCTAAACAAAACCCATTTCCTTCTCTTTTTCCTTCCCTTTCTCAGTATTTTCACCACATTTTAGCCCCAAGGAATGGCTCTACCCCCTGAAATCCCTCCCAAGAAGAAAAGGCACAGCATGAGCAGAAGGATCTCAGTTCAGACACACTTCAGGCCTAATCCACTCTGAGGTAAAGAAACCCTAAAATACACTTGTTTTCTTCTATTTCTCGGTATTTTTACCACATTTTAGCCCCAAGGAATGGCTCTGCCACCCGAAATCTCTCCCAAGAAGAAAAGACACAGCATGAGCAGAAATGTCTCAGTTCAGACACACTTCAGGCCTAACCCACCCTGAGGTAAAAACCCTAAACAAAACCCATTTCCTTATCTTTTTCTTTCTGTTTCTCAGTATTTTCACCACATTTTAGCCCCAAAGAATGGCTCTGCCACCTGAAATTCCTCCCAAGAAGAAAAGGCACAGCATGAGCAGAAATGTCTCACTTCAGACACACTTCAGTCCTAACCCATTCTGAGGTAAAGAAACTCAAAATACACTTGTTTTCTTCTCTTTCTCAGTATTTTTACCACATTTTAACCCCAAGGAGAGGCTCTTCACTGAAAATCCTTGGGAAATTTGCCCAGCACGAGCACAAGTGGCTGAGTTCAGAGGCACTTCAGGCCTGCTCCAAGCAGGATGTTGCATGGACTAATTAACCGCCTGGCTGTAACGAGGAGCAGCAAGAGAGGCTGCTGGAGAGGAGCAGAGTGCTTTGGTTTATTTTTATTTCCCTCACAGCTTCCATCAAGGACCTCTGGGCAAGGTCTGGAGAGATCCTGACAAGCAGGCCGGAGCCACGCTCCTCTCCTGCCATGCTGGGCTGATAAAAATGTGTAATTATCCCAAAAGCCATAATCACTGCCTGCTCTCAGACACAGCCAAGCATGTCCTGTCTTAGCTCAGGAAGCAAAAATTAAAATAAAAAAAAAGAAAAAGACATGGAACAGAAAAAACACCCTGACAAGACCTTCTCACACTGCTGGGTTTTTTGAGCCTGAAGTGTTTTGTGAGCTGCCATCCATCAAGTTCATGGCAACAACAATTTACAGATTTATTTTTTTTTTTCAGCAACAAATTATTAGCCAGCTGTAACTGCAAACACCAAGATTAATTAACATATGCTAGAGTGAAATATTTCCAACAAGGAAAATGCGTGGTTGGAACAGGAGCTGAGCTGAGAGCTCTTTTATTTTTTTTACCCACCCCCATTAAAAAAATAAATGTTTAGAGGAGGGGAAAAAAAAAAAAACCCAAACAAGGCTAATTTAGGCAAGGCAGTGCTTATCTCCTCCTCCCTTATGTGAGCTCTCTGCTTCTCCCAGTGAGCAGAGCCAAATTACAGTTTTGATATTACAGCTTCACGTTTTTCCCAGCAGCAACACGAGGTCCCAGACTCCTCACAGTAAAATTTAGGGAGATCTGAGTCTGGAATTGCACTCCCTGTGGTGCCTTTCAGGATCAAGCAGTTCCCACTGGATATTTTTGCCAAGAATTGTGTTTGGTCACTCAGCCTGCACAAGGAAATGATTCCTTTGGATTTAATTCCCATTTCAGCAACAGCTCTTGTTGTGTCAGAGAAAAATCAACATTTATCCTTCTCTCTGTGCCACTCAGGACCTCATAAATCTCTATTACATCTCTCTCAAAGATCTTTTCCCTGCTTCCACAGCATCATTTTCCTGCCCCCCTTGGTTTTTAAAGGGAAGAAATGAGCAAGGCTCAAGCTGTGAACCAGGCAGCTCCACGACACCATTTCCCAGTTTTCTCTCCATTCCCATCACTGCAATTCCTCACACTGAGCTGGTTTTTTAACTAACACCAAGCACCAGGGCTGTGTTTCTCACAGTTATCAACTATAACTTTAAAATCTTATTCCTCAGTGGCATCAGCCAACTTGGAGATCGTTGCACTGTAGCAAAAAAAAAACAGGAAAAATCTCTTTTTATAATCAATGCTTTATATATAAACTGATTTTCCCCTGCCCTTTCACAACAGGTCAAAACAACCTGTTCCAGCAGAGAGATTCCACTAATGACCTCCCTCTGCTGTGTTAATTGATTATTTAATCCATCTCTTAATATCTTCCAGTAATTTCTGCATGCACAACCTCTGCTCTTGTTCCAACAACAACCCAGTGAAGGGGTTTTAGAAATCCAGGTTTATAGAAATCCAGGTTTTTAGAAATCCAGGTTTTTAGAAATCCAGGGTTTTTAGAAATCCAGGTTTTCAGAAATCCAGGTTTTTAGAAACCCAGGTTTTTGGAAATCCAGGTTTTCAGAAATCCAGGTTTTTAGAAATCCAGGTTTTTCAAGTCCCTGAGATTTGTCAAATGCTTCAGAGAAAGCACCAAGCCCCGATGTGTTGTTGAAAGCATTTGTGGTAGCCAGAGGGCAGGAATTCATCTGCCACACGATGGGAACAAAAACCTCTCTGTACTCCATCTACGTAAAAAAGGGAGGTGGCTCTGGGCTTTTTGCAGCTCAAGAAAATGAAATCTTGTCCTGATAAATACAACTGAGCCCTGACACATCAGCTAAACACATTTTGTAATATGTCTGGGAGAGCAAAACACATCGAGAGCTTGTAAAAACGGCCCATATTCAATTTATCAGGGGAGGAGAGCTCAGGCTTTGCCTCACCACGAGGCACAGAGTTTAAATCTCAGATCAAAATGTGAATGTCAGGGAAAAAAAAAACAACAATTCATCTTAGAAATGGGAAATGCAGCACACCACTGATCATCCCAGCCTGGATACAGAGATCAGGGATGAAAACATGGGAATGGTTTCAGGGTGCTCCTACAGATTCCCCATCTCCTTGAATTCCTACTAACAGCACTTGGCAAAGGCACCCAAAAAAAGAAACCAAAAAAATCACCCTGAAAGATGTGACAAAGTCATAAAAAAGGTTCAGAGGATGAGAAGTTTGGAGTTCTGTGAAGATCTGGGCCTGTGACAGGTGAGGGTGATTTTTCCTGTGCCAACCTGCAGCTCCTCCTTGATCCAGAATCACAGAATTGGGAATTTCTGAAGCTCCTGCCTGATCCAGATTCACAGAATTGGGAATTTTTTAAGCTCCTCCCTGATCCAGAATCACAGAATTGGGAATTTCTGAAGCTCCTCCCTGATCCAGATTCACAGAATTGGGAATTTCTGAAGCTCCTCCCAGATCCAGATTCACAGAACTGGGAATTTTTTAAGCTCCTCCCTGATCCAGATTCACAGAATTGGGAATTTCTGAAGCTCCTCCCAGATCCAGAATCACAGAATTGGGAATTTTTTAAGCTTAGAAAAAGCTTAAAAGCCATGGGATGGTTTCAACCAGCCATTCCAAAGCTCCTGTCCTTGCTCCCAGGGTGCTCCCACAGATTTCCCATCTCCTTGAGCTCCCACTAACAGCACTTGGCAATGACACCCAAAGAAAAGAAACCAAAAAAATCATCCTGAAAGATGTGACAAAGTCATAGAAAAGGTTCAGAGGATGAGAAGTTTGGAGTTCTGTGAAGATCTGGGCCTGTTACAGGTGAGGGTGATTTTACCTGTCCCAACCTGCAGCTCCTCCCTGATCCAGAATCACAGAATTGGGAATTTCTGAAGCTCCTCCCTGATCCAGAATCACAGAATTGGGAATTTTTTAAGCTCCTCTCTGACCCAGAATCACAGAATTGGGAATTTCTGAAGCTCCTCCCTGATCCAGATTCACAGAATTGGGAATTTCTGAAGCTCCTCCCTGATCCAGAATCACAGCATTGGGAATTTTTTAAGCTCCTCCCTGATCCAGAATCACAGAATTGGGAATTGTTTAAGCTCCTCCCTGATCCAGATTCACAGAATTGGGAATTTTTTAAGCTCCTCCCTGATCCAGAATCACAGAATTGGGAATTTTTTAAGCTCCTCTCTGATCCAGAATCACAGAATTGGGAATTTTTTAAGCTCCTCTCTGATCCAGATTCACAGAATTGGGAGCTTTTTAAGCTCCTCCCTGATCCAGATTCACAGAATTGGGAATTTTTTAAGCTCCTCCCTGATCCAGAATCACAGAATTGGGAATTTTTTAAGCTCCTCCCTGATCCAGAATCACAGAATTGGGAATTTTTAAAGCTCCTCCCTGATCCAGAATCCCAGAATTGGGAATTTTTAAAGCTCCTCCCTGATCCAGAATCCCAGAATTGGGAATTTTTTAAGCTCCTCCCTGATCCAGACTCACAGAATTGGGAATTTCTGAAGCTCCTCCCTGATCCAAAATCACAGAACTGGGAATTTTTAAAGCTCCTCCCTGACCCAGAATCACAGAACTGGGAATTTTTTAAGCTCCTCCCTGATCCAGAATCACAGAATTGGGAATTTTTTAAGCTCCTCCCTGATCCAGAATCACAGAACTGGGAATTTTTTAAGCTTAGAAAAGCTTAAAAGCCATGGGATGGTTTCAACCAGCCATTCCAAAGCTCCTGTCCTTGCTCCCAGGGTGCTCCCACAGATTCCCCATCTCCTTGAATTCCTACTAACAGCACTTGGCAATGACACCCAAAGAAAAGAAACCAAAAAAATCATCCTGAAAGATGTGACAAAGTCATAAAAAAGGTTCAGAGGATGAGAAGTTTGGAGTTCTGTGAAGATCTGGGCCTGTTACAGGTGAGGGTGATTTTACCTGTGCCAACCTGCAGCTCCTCCTTGATCCAGAATCACAGAATTGGGAATTTTTTAAGCTCCTGCCTGATCCAGAATCCCAGAATTGGGAATTTTTTAAGCTCCTCCCTGATCCAGAATTACAGAATTGGGAATTTTTTAAGCTCCTCCCTGATCCAGAATCACAGAATTGGGAATTTTTTAAGCTCCTCCCTGATCCAGAATCACAGAATTGGGAATTTTTTAAGCTCCTCCCTGATCCAGAATTACAGAATTGGGAATTTTTTAAGCTCCTCCCTGATCCAGACTCACAGAATTGGGAATTTTTTAAGCTCCTCCCTGATACAGAATCACAAAACTGTGGATTTTTTAAGCTCCTCCCTGATCCAGAATCACAGAATTGGGAATTTTTTAAGCTCCTCCCTGATCCAGAATCACAGAATTGGGAATTTTTTAAGCTCCTCCCTGATCCAGAATTACAGAATTGGGAATTTTTTAAGCTCCTCCCTGATCCAGAATCACAGAATTGGGAATTTCTGAAGCTCCTGCCTGATCCAGATTCACAGAATTGGGAAATTTTTAAGCTTGGAAAAGCTTAAAAGCTTTCAACCAGCCATTCCAAAGCTCCTGTCCTTGCTCCCAGGGTGCTCCCACAGATTTCCCATCTCCTTGAATTCCTACTAACAGCACTTGGCAATGACACCCAAAGAAAAGAAACAAAAAAATCATCCTGAAAGATGTGACAAAGCCATAAAAAAGGTTCAGAGGATGAGAAGTTTGGAGTTCTGTGAAGATCTGGGCCTGTTACAGGTGAGGGTGATTTTACCTGTGCCAACCTGCAGCTCCTCCCTGATCCAGAATCACAAAACTGTGGATTTTTTAAGCTCCTCCCTGATCCAGATTCACAGAATTGGGAATTTTTTAAGCTCCTGCCTTACCCAGATTCACAGAATTGGGAATTTTTTAAGCTCCTCCCTGATCCAGAATCACAGAATTGGGAATTTTTTAAGCTCCTCCCTGATCCAGAATTACAGAATTGGGAATTGTTTAAGCTCCTCCCTGATCCAGAATTATAGAATTGGGAATTCTTTTGAGATTGGAAAAGCCCTTTAAGCCCAACCAGCAATGCCAAGCCCAGCACCCACCCCTGTCCCAGGAAATATAAACTAAAAAGAAATCAAAACTGATTTCTTTTTAATAATGACCAGCCCTGCCAGGCTACCAGGCCCAAGCTGAACTGGGAAAAATCCCATTTTTGAGGGATAACAACCCAAACCAGGATGATTTCCCACTTTTTGGCTTGTGATGCAGAGGGAAAAGCTGGGAACAAAGCAATGAGAGCACAAAGAGAGAAAATTGGAGACGTTTGGAGCCCTGGTGTTTCAGACAGAACCACCAAATGCCTTTCCCAGGAACAATTTGGGGATTTCACAGAATCACACAATCACAGAATGGTTTGGGTTGGAAAGGACCTTAAAGCTCATCCTGTTCCCACCTTCCACTGCAGTAAAAACCTGAAGTAAAAGCCCTACAACAAACCAGTTATTTTCTCTTTCTCAGTGTTTTTAACACATTTTAACCCCAAGGAATGGCTCTACCACTGAAAGCCCTTGGATAAAAGGCCCAGCATGAGCACAAGTGCCTCAGTTCAGAGACACTTCAGGCCTGATCCATTATGAGGTAAAAAATCCTAAAACATAACTGTTTACTCTATTTTTTAATGTCTTTACCACATTTAAACCCCAAGGAATGGCTCTGCCACCTGAAATCCCTCCCAAGAAGAAATGACCCAAAATGAGCAACAGTGGCTCTGTTCAGACACACTTCAGGCCTGATCCATTCTGAGATAAAGAAACCCTAAAACACACTTGTTTTCTTCTCTTTCTCAGTATTTTACCACATTTTAATTCCAAGGAACAGCTCTATCACTGAAAAGCCTTGGAAAAAAGGCCCAGCATGAGCACAAGTGGCTCAGTTCAGAGATACTTCAGGCCTAATTCACTGTTGAGGTAAAAACTCTAAAAAACAGCAGTTTCCTTCTCTTTTTCCTTCTCTTTCTCATTGTTTTTACCACATTTTAGCCCCAAGGAATGGCACTGCCACATGAAATCCCTCCCAAGAAGAAAAGACACAGCCAAGCACAAGTGGCTCAGTTCAGAGACACCTCAGGCCTAATTCACTCTGAGGCAAAAACCCTACAACACACGGGGTTTGCTTCTCTTTCTCAGTATTTTTATCACATTTTAAGCCATAAAACACACCTGTTTCCTTCTCTTTCTCAGTATTTTTACCACATTTTAACTTCAAGGAATGGCTCTTCCACCCAAAATCCCTCCTAAGAACAAAAGGCACAGCATGAGCACAAGTGGCTCAGTTCAGAGACACTTCAGGCCTGATCCATTCTGAGGTAAAAGCTCGACAACACATCAGTTATTTTCTCTTTCTCAGTACTTTTACCACATTTTAGCCCCAAGGAATGGCTCTGCCACATGAAATCCCTCCCAAGAACAAAAGGCCCAGCACAAGCAAAAGTGGCTCAGTTCAGACGTACCTCAGGCCTGATCCATTCTGAGGTAAAAACCCTACAACACACAGGGTTTGCTTCTCTTTCACAATATTTTATCACATTTTAACCCATAAAACACACCTATTTCCTTCTCTTTCTCAGTACTTTTACCACATTTTAACTTCAAGGAATGGCTCTGCCACCCAAAATCCCTCCCAAGAAGAAAAGACACAGCACAAGCACAAGTGGCTCAGTTCAGACACACCTCAGGCCTGATCCACTCTGAGGTAAAAACCCTACAACACACGGGGTTTGCTTCTATTTCACAATATTTTAATCACATTTTAACCCATAAAACACACCTGTTTCCTTCTCTTTCTCAGTATTTTTACCACATTTTAACTCCAAGGAATGGCTCTGCCACCCAAAATCCCTCCTAAGAACAAAAGGCCCAGCATGAGCAGAAGTGACTCAGCTCAGAGACACTTCAGGCCTAACCCACACTCTGAGGTAAAAACTCTACAATACACCAGTTATTTTCTCTTTCTCAGTACTTTTACCACATTTTAACCCCCAAGGAATGGCTCTGCCTTCCAAAATCCCTCCTAAGAAGAAAAGGCCCAGCATGAGCACAAGTGGCTCAGTTCAGACACACCTCAGGCCTAATTCACTCTAGAGGTAAAAACCCTAAAACACACAGGGTTTGCTTCTCTTTCACAATGTTTTTACTCCAGTTTAACTCATCAAACACCCCTGTTTTCTTAATTTCTCAATATTTTTACCACATTTTAATCCCAAGGAGTAGCGCTACCACCCAAAATCCCTCTGAAAAAAGGCCCAGCAAGATCACAAGTGGCTCAGTTGAGAGACACTTTAGGCCTCATCCATTCTGAAGTAAAAAAACCGTAAAATATACCTGTTTACTCTGTTTTTTAATGTCTTTACCACGTTTTAACCCCAAGGAATGACTCTACCACTGAAAAACCCTCTGAAAAAAAAGGCCCAGCATGAGCACAAGTGTCTCCGTTCAGAGACACTTCAGGCCTAATTCACTCTTGGGGTAAAAACCCTAAAACACATCAGTTTCCTTCTCTTTTTCCTTCTCTTTCTCAGTATTTTTACCACATTTTAACTTCAAGGAATGGCTCTGCCACCCAAAATCCCTCCCAAGAAGAAAAGGCCCAGCATGAGCAAAAGTGGCTCTGTTCAGACACACTTCAGGCCTGATCCATTCTGAGGTAAAAACCCTACAACACACCAGTTATTTTCTCTTTCTCAATGTTTTAACCACATTTTAACCCATAAAACACACCTGTTTCCTTCTCTTTCTCAGTATTTTTACCACATTTTAACTTCAAGGAATGGCTCTGCCATCCAAAATCCCTCCCAAGAGCAAAAGGCCCAGCACGAGCACAAGTGGCCCAGTTCAGAGACACTTCAGGCCTGATCCATTCTGAGGTAAAAACCCTACAACACACAGGGTTTGCTTCTCTTTCACAATATTTATAACATTTTAAGCCATAAAACACACCTGTTTCCTTCTCTTTCTCAGTACTTATACCACATTTTAACTTCAAGGAATGGCTCTTCCACCCAAAATCCCTCCTAAGAACAAAAGGCCCAGCATGAGCACAAGTGACTCAGCTCAGAGACACTTCAGGCCTGATCCATTCTGAGGTAAAAGCTCTACAACACCACAGTTATTTTCTCTTTCTCAGTACTTTTACCACATTTTAACCCCAAGGAATGACTCTGCCACTGAAAACCCTTGGAAAAAAGGCCCAGCATGAGCACAAGTGGCTCCGTTCAGACACATTTCAGACCTGATCCATTTTGTGGTTCCCACCCTTCCACTGTCCCAGGCTGCTCCAAACCCTCTCCAGCCTGGCCTGGAACATTTT
Source organism: Geothlypis trichas (assembly GCA_009764595.1). Lineage (NCBI taxonomy): Eukaryota > Metazoa > Chordata > Aves > Passeriformes > Parulidae > Geothlypis > Geothlypis trichas. The sequence goes on from WSPJ01000188.1 coordinate 16,744, forward strand.
TAGGGATGAGACAACCCCAGTTTCTGTGGGAAAAGAGAAAAACAATCCAAGGAATAATTTCTGTGCAGGAATCCAGGATGAACCTCATGAGTGTCTCTTTGCTTTAAGCGAAAATCAGGAAGTTTGGGCAGTATTAAAGTCAATTTTTCATTTTGGTCTCCCAGTTCTTCACCGCAGTCACACTCTCAGCCTGGTGGAAAATTTCCATGAGGAGATGGCCAAGATTCATCCTTGATTTTTCTCATTTTTGCTGTGCAATTACTTCAGGAAAAACCTGAACAAAATAAAAACCCCATTCTGCTGCTTGTTGCCAAATCAATACAATCAACCATTAGGTCATAACTATAAAGACAAGTTTCCCAGGGAATAGTCAATACTGAGTTGCAGGCGTGGGCTAACAAAGGATGCAGGAAGAAAAAGATACAAAAAAAAAAAAAAAATCCTTACATCTAAAATTACGGAAGAAACGACACGACAGCCTCTTTTATTAAATCCTCCCTGAAATTCGAGTTTTTTCTTGTCGTGCTTGATGAGAGAGACGGAGCTGGGTGAGACTGACACGGAGTCTGAAAAAACCCAGCTCCAATTTCAGCTCTGATATCGACTCACTGCAGCCTAAGGAAAGTTACATATTCTTAAAAACAACCAACTTCTCATCTGTTTCCAGAGGAAAAACACCACAAACTCCAAGTGCTGCTGCATAAATCAAAGTGTGCAGCCCAGCCCCTTTTGTTTTTGAGTTTCTTTATCCACCTCTAAAATGAGATTGAGCTCGTCCCCAGCTGACTCCACCAGAGAAAACATTTAGCTCGAGGAAGGAAAACAGCTTGATTGCTGCTTTGAGGAAACGAAGGAATTGTATCCATAAAATTATAAAGAGAGCTAATAAAAAGCAGCCATCAGCCAGAAGTGCCAGTGAGAGTTGTGCTTTAGCTCATCTCTTGCCAAAGGAAGTCCCTCACCTATAAAAACCACGCTCCAAAAAGTGAAAAATGTGCAAATCCTGGTTTTCCCCACAAAAACCCCTCCTGGGTTTGCTGCAGCAGCAGCTCCAGGAGCTCCTGGTGCCTCTGCTCCCTCCTGGAGAGCTCCAAGGTGCTGGAAGGAGAGGAGCTTTAAGCTGATTTTATGGTTTTACTCAACTTTTAATGGTGGTTGAGTCATTGTTTGCAAAATGATTTCAGCTTTGGAGCTGCATCATCCCCGGGCACAGCCATCCCTCAGGGCTCCAGGGACAACGTGATGTCCCCAGGAGCCACTTCCTGCCATGGGATGAGGAGGAACATGTCCCCAAAAGGCACAAAAAGGGTTTTAGTCAGGAATACACAGGGAGGAGACAGCCAAAAATCACCTGGGGCTGCCCAGAGGTGGGGAAAAGCTGGAATTGTTTAGGGTTGCTGGACTTGATGAGCTTAAAGGTCCCTTCTAAAGGGAATTATTCCATGATTTTGAATTATTCCATGATTTTTGATCTGGAAAACAGAATGGAGCAAAATTTTGGGAGACAGAGGAAAATCTTCCATAAAGCAGGAGCTCAAGGGGCCAGAAATGGGAGGTGGGAGCTGCTCCTGCTCTGCGCTCAGCAAATCTCCAACAAAACCCCTGCAAAAGTATGAAAATTAAACCTCTTTTTTCCTCTTTGTTCCACCCCGACTGCACCCACCGTGCCACCAGAAAATGAGTTTTCTTTCAAATGAATTTAGTGCTTTTAAAATGATGTGGCACTGGGGGATGTGGTTTAGGGCTGCTGGACTTGATGAGCTTAAAGGTCCCTAATAAAGGGAATTATTCCATGGTTTTGAATTATTCCATGATTTTGAATTATTTCATGATTTTTGATCTGGAAAACAGAATGGAGCAAAATTCTGGAAGACAGAGGAACATTTTCCATCAAGCAAGGATTGGGAGGAGCTCAAGGGGACAGAAATGGGAGGTGGCACTTGGGGACAGTATTGATGTGGCACTTGGGGACGTGGTTTAGGGCTGCTGGACTTGATGAGTTTAAAGGTCCTTTCTAAAGGGAATTATTCCATGATTTTGAATTATTTCCTGATTTTTGATCTGGAGAACAGAATGGAGCAAAATTTTGGAAGACAGAGAAGCATTTTCCATAAAAGAAGGGCTGGAACGAGCTCCAAGAGCCAGAAATGGGAGGTGGGAGCTGCTCCTGCTCTGCGCTCAGCAAATCTGCAACAAAACCCCTGCAAAAGTATGAAAATTAAACCTCTTTTTTCCTCTTTGTTCCACCCCGACTGCACCCACCGTGTCACCAGAAAATGAGTTTTCTTTCAAATTATTTTAGTGCTTTTAAAATGATGTGGCACTTGGGGATGTGGTTTAGGGCTGCTGGACTTGATGAGCTTAAAGGTCCCTTCTAAAGGGAATTATTCCATGGTTTTGAATTATTCCATGATTTTTAATCTGGAAAACAGAATGGAGCAAAATTCTGGGAGACAGAGGAAAATCTTCCATAAAGCAAGGGGTGGAATGAGCTCAAGGAGCCAGAAATGGGAGGTGGGAGCTGCTCCTGCTCTGCGCTCAGCAAATCTCCAACAAAACCCCTGCAAAAGGATGAAAATTAAACCTCTTTTTTCCTCTTTGTTCCACCCCGACTGCACCCACCGTGCCACCAGAAAATGAGTTTTCTTTCAAATGAATTTAGTGCTTTTAAAATGATGTGGCACTTGGGGATGTGGTTTAGGGCTGCTGGACTTGATGAGCTTAAAGGTCCCTAATAAAGGGAATTATTCCATGATTTTGAATTCTTCTGTGATTTTTGATCTGGAAAAGAGAATGGAGCAAAATTTTGGGAGACAGAGGAGCATTTTCCATAAAAGAAGGACTGGAACGAGCTCAAGGAGCCAGAAATGGGAGGTGGGAGCTGCTCCTGCTCTGCGCTCAGCAAATCTCCAACAAAACCCCTGCAAAAGTATGAAAATTAAACCTCTTTTTTCCTCTTTGTTCCACCCCGACTGCACCCACCGTGGCACCAGAAAATGAGTTTTCTTTCAAATTAATTTAGTGCTTTTAAAATGATGTGGCACTTGGGGACGTGGTTTAGTGCTGTTGGACTTGATGAGCTTAAAGGTCCCTTCGAAAGGGAATTATTCCATGGTTTTGAATTATTCCATGATTTTGAATTATTTCCTGATTTTTGATCTGGAAAACAGAATGGAGCAAAATTTTGGGAGACAGAGGAGCATTTTCCATAAAGCAGGAGCTCAAGGGGACAGAAATGGGAGTGGCACTTGGGGACAGAAATGATGTGGCACTTGGGGACGTGGTTTAGGGCTGCTGGACTTGATGAGCTTAAAGGTCCTTTCTAAAGGGAATTATTGCATGATTTTGAATTATTCCATGATTTTGAATTATTCTGTGATTTTTGATCCAGAGAAGAGAATGGAACCAAATTTTGGGAGACAGAGAAGCATTTTTCCATAAAGCAAGGGCTGGAACGAGCTCAAGGAGCCAGAAATGGGAGGTGGGAGCTGCTCCTGCTCTGCGCTCAGCAAATCTCCAACAAAACCCCTGCAAAAGTATGAAAATTAAACCTCTTTTTTCCTCTTTGTTCCACCCCGACTGCACCCACCGTGCCACCAGAAAATGAGTTTTCTTTCAAATTAATTTAGTGCTTTTAAAATGATGTGGCACTTGGGGATGTGGTTTAGTGCTGCTGGACTTGATGACCTTAAAGGTCCCTTCTAAAGGGAATTATTCCATGATTTTGAATTATTCCATGATTTTGAATTATTCCATGATTTTTGATCTGGAAAAGAGAATGGAGCAAAATTTTGGAAGACAGAGGAGCATTTTCCATAAAGCAGGAGCTCAAGGAGCCAGAAATGTGAGTGGCACTTGGGGACAGAAATGATGTGGCACTTGGGGATGTGGTTTAGGGCTGCTTGATGGACTTGATGACCTTAAAGGTCCCTTCTAAAGTGAATTATTCCATGATTTTGAATTATTCCATGATTCCATGATCTGGAAAAGAGAATGGAGCAAAATTTTGGAAGACAGAGAAGCATTTTCCATAAAAGAAGGGCTGGAACGAGCTCAAGGAGCCAGAAATGGAGGTGGGAGCTGCTCCTGCTCTGCGCTCAGCAAATCTCCAACAAAACCCCTGCAAAAGTATGAAAATTAAACCTCTTTTTTCCTCTTTGTTCCACCCCGACTGCACCCACCGTGCCACCAGAAAATGAGTTTTCTTTCAGATGAATTTAGTGCTTTTAAAATGATGTGGCACTTGGGGATGTGGTTTAGGGCTGATGGATTTGATGACTTTAAAGGTCCCTCCTAAAGGGAATTATTCCATGATTTTGAATTATTCCATGATTTTGAATTATTCCATGATTTTTGATCTGGAAAAGAGAATGGAGCAAAATTTTGGAAGACAGAGGAGCATCTTGCATCAAGCAAGGACTGGGAGGAGCTCAAGGGGACAGAAATGGGGGTGGCACTTGGGGACAGAAATGATGTGGCACTTGGGGACGTGGTTTAGGGCTGCTGGACTTGATGACCTTAAAGGTCCCTTCTAAAGGGAATTATTGCATGATTTTGAATTATTCCATGATTTTGAATTATTTCATGATTTTTGATCCAGAGAAGAGAATGGATTCAAATTTTTGGAGACAGAGGAAAATCTTCCATAAAGCAAGGGCTGGAAGGAGCTCAAGGAGCCAGAAATGGGAGGTGGGAGCTGCTCCTGCTCTGCGCTCAGCAAATCTGCAACAAAACCCCTGCAAAAGTATGAAAATTAAACCTCTTTTTTCCTCTTTGTTCCACCCCGACTGCACCCACCATGGCACCAGAAAATGAGTTTTCTTTCAGATGAATTTAGTGCTTTTAAAATGATGTGGCACTTGGGGATGTGGTTTAGGGCTGCTGGACTTGATGAGCTTAAAGGTCCCTAATAAAGGGAATTATTCCATGGTTTTGAATTATTCCATGATTTTGAATTATTTTATGATTTTAGATCTGGAAAAGAGAATGGAGCAAAATTTTGGGAGACAGAGGAGCATTTTCCATAAAGCAAGGACTGGGAGGAGCTCAAGGGGACACAAATGGGAGTGGCACTTGGGGACAGAAATGATGTGGCACTTGGGGACGTGGTTTAGGGCTGCTGGACTTGATGACCTTAAAGGTCCTTTCTAAAGGGAATTATTCCATGATTTTGAATTATTCTGTGATTTTTGATCCAGAGAACAGAATAGATTCAAATTTTGGAAGACAGAGAAGCATTTTCCATAAAAGAAGGGCTGGAACGAGCTCAAGGAGCCAGAAATGGGAGGTGGGAGCTGCTCCTGCTCTGCGCTCAGCAAATCTCCAACAAAACCCCTGCAAAAGTATGAAAATTAAACCTCTTTTTTCCTCTTTGTTCCACCCCGACTGCACCCACCGTGGCACCAGAAAATGAGTTTTCTTTCAGATGAATTTAGCGCCGTTTGCAGCGGCAATGAGGCAGAGCAGAGCGCAGCTGAGGGAGCCATAAAGAACATTTTTCCCTTTTTCACCACCTCATTGCCAGCCCGGCTGCAAAGCGATTTGGGCTGAAAAAAAGAGAATTTGGGTCCCCTGGCAGCATCCTCGGATCGTTCTCACCTCACCAATTGGTGATGGTGCAGTTTGGAAAATCAGAATACAACAGGGGTGGGGAAATGCAGAGGGGTTAACCCCAGGATGGAGAAAATAATGAGGGAATTTACCCCAGGATGGACAAAATAATGAGGGAATTTACCCCAGGATGGAGAAAATAATGAGGGAATTTACCCCAAAAATGTTTTTCGTGCACAGCACCATGTGAAACATGGGTTTTATGATTGGTTTTTGGCAATTATTCAAATGAATATTGGATGTGTTGTGTTAGAAAATAATGGTGGGTTAATTAATGGCTTAATTCTCTTAAGGATTGTGGTAAATAGTTTTACTTTATTAAAAATGTTAATGTACAAACTGTGCTATGTAGAATATTTTGTTTTTTGAAAGAAAGGATTTGCAGCAAATAGCAGCCCCAGGACAGCTGAATCGTTCAGAGAAAATGAATTTATTCTGATTTATTTATCAGAGAAATGAATTTCTTCCTGCCTTGAAGGCACTGACAGGATTAGGAGGAAGAAATTGAGGATTTCCAGACAGAATCCTGGGTTTGAATGGAATTTATGCATATTTTATTAATTTTATGAATATGCACCAGGCTGTTGTTTTTAAGGGTTAATCCTCTGTTTTTGGGTGTCCTTTTTCCCATAAAAGGTCCCCACACTGTCCCTAACTGGGATGGACCCAGCCAATTTCCTGCTCCTGCCATCCCCTCTGTGAAAAGTTTTCTACATTTTCTACATTCTGCATTTTCTGCAGCTCCACGTGCAGATATTTATTGATTAGAGGTGCTGCATTAAGATTTTAATGATATGATCCGTGTAGTTTTGTAATTCAAAGGGAAATTTTGTAGCTCAAATAAGAATTTTGTCAGTGGGATTTTTTAAAGGAAGGAATGAGGCACCAAATGATAACAACCCCAAATCTTTCAGAAATAAAGAATTTTTTGTTCTCTGAGCACAAGAAATGAATTTATTCCTGCCTTGAAGGTGCTGTTGGGATTGAGAGGAAGAAATTGAGGATTCCCAGACAGAATCCTGTGCTTGAATGGAATTTATCCATATTTTATGAATTTTATGAATATGCACCAGGCTGTTGTTTTTAAGGGTTAATCCTCTGTTTTTGTGTCTCCTTTTTCCCATAAAAGGTCCCCACACTGTCCCTAACTGGGATGGACCCAGCCAATTTCCTGCTCCTGCCATCCCCTCTGTGAAAAGTTTTCTACATTTTCTACATTCTGCATTTTCTGCAGCTCCACGTGCAGATATTTATTGATCAGAGGTGCTGCATTAAGATTTTAATGATGTGATCCGTGTAGTTTTGTAATTCAAAGGGAAATTTTGTGGCTCAAATAAGAATTTTGTCAGTGGGATTTTTTTAAAGAAAGGTTTGAGGACCAGATAACAGCCCCAAATCTCTCAGAAATAAAGAATTTTTTGTTGTCTGAGCACAAGAAATGAACTTATTCCTGCCTGAAGGTGCTGTTGGGATTGAGAGGAAGAAATTGAGGATTCCCAGACAGAATCCTGTGTTTGAATGGAATTTATGCATATTTTATGGATAAATTCCAATTTATTGATTGGAATTTATCCATATTTTATGAATTTTATCAATATGCAAATCCTGTGTTAAATGGAATTTATCCATATTTTATGAATTTTATGAATATGCACCAGGCTGTTGTTTTTAAGGGTTAATCCTCTATTTTTGTGTCTCCTTTTCCCATAAAATTCACCCACACTGCCCATAACTCTTTATCTCTATTATCTCACATTATCCTAATTAAAACTGTCCAAATTATCATTATTTTAATTTTATTCCTATTTTTATTATTATCAAACACACATCCCAAAATCGCTGCTGGAATTTTGGAGGTTCAGGATCCTCCCTGTGCCTGCATCCCCCATCAGGAATTGGTGATTTTAAAAAATCTCCCAAAAATCTCATTTAACAAAGCTAAACGTGAAATAATTTTTTATTATTATTTATATATATATAATTATATATATATAATATATTTTTATATATATATATATATATATATATATATATATATATATATATATATATATATATATATATATATATATATAATATAATATATATAATATATAATATATAATATATATTATATATATAATATATAATATTATATATATATAATATATAATATATAATATATATATATATATATATATATATATATTATATATTATATATATATATATAATTATATATATAATATATATCATATATATAAAAAAATAATAATAAATATATGATATATGATAATATATTTTATATCATATAAATAGATGATATAAAATAATATATATATGATATATTTTTATATATATGATATATATTATATATATATCATATATATCATTATATACCCTGTGGGGAATTTTAGAAAATAAAATCCATCCCAAAAAATATTCCCATATTTTGTGTATTTTTGCCTTTTTTCAGACTTTTCCACTCAATCTGCAATGTTGGAGCAATTTTTGATGAGCTTAATTTGAAGTATCTTTTTAAATTTATTTGCGTATTAATATATAAAATTTTGATTTAATTTATATATTTTATATATAAAATTTTGATTTATAGAATGAGACATCTTTAAAAAAAACCTGTTCTAAAAATTTGGATTCTTGATTAAAAATGTTGAGTCCTGACACAAACCATTGCTATAAGAAGTGCTCTAGCAAAGAGAAGTTCAGTCTTTTTAATTATGGAAAATACAGAAAATATAGGAATATTTTTTGTGATGGATTTTATTTCCTAAAATTTCACACAAGGTTATATAATGATGATATATAACCTTTTATATATATATATTACATATATATTTATATATATATATATTTATATTTATATAATATAATATTATAAAATATATTTTTATATTTATATATTTATATATTTATATAAATACATCAATATATCAATATATCAATATATAAAATATATATAATAGATATATATTTATATATTTATATGTTTATATATTTATATATTTAAAATTATACATATAATTTTATATATATATTAATTAAAATTATATATATATATTATATATAATTATATAAATAATATATATAAAATATATATAATATATATTATATAATATATATTATATATATTATATTATATATATTATATATATTATATATTTTTATATTTCTATATATTTATATTTTATTAATATTTATATTTTATATATTTATATTATTATAAAATATATAATATATAAATATATAAATATATAAAATATATATAATATAATTTTTACATATTTATATATTTATATATTTATATATTGAAAATTGTATATATATAATTTTATATAGATATTAATTAAAATTTTATATATATATATTATATATAAAATTATATGTATAATATATATAATATATATTATATATATTATATTATATATATTATATATATTATACATATTATATATATTTATATTTTTATATATTTATATTTTATTAATATTTATATTTATATATTTATATTATTATAAAATATATATTTATATATTTATATATTTATATATTTAAAATTATATATATATAATTTTATATATATTAATTAATATTTTATATATATTATATATAAATTATATATTATATATATTATATATATTATATATTATATATATTATATATTATATATATTTATAATATATAATATTTATAATATATTTATAATATATATTTATAATATATATTTATATAGTTATATATTTACATATTTTATATATATGTTTCCCGTTTCCCTTTGTCCAATGACATTTTCCAAAACCCACATTTAATTTCCAAAGCACAGAGTCCATGGGAGCTGAATGCCAACCAATTTCTGATTTTTTCTGATTTTTATTCATCGCAGGGGCACCGATGGAGCTCCTGAAACCCCAAAATTCCCTGGATTGGCTCCGGGCTGAGGAGCAGCACCTGGAGCAGGGTCAGGGAGATAAAACGAGATAAGAGAAATAAAAGGAGATAAGAGATGATAAAAGGAGATAAGAGAAATAAAAGGAGATAAGAGAAATAAAAGGAGATAAGAGAAATAAAAGGAGGTAAGAGAAATAAAAGGAGATAAGAGAAATAAAAGGAGATAAGAGAAATAAAAGGAGATAAGAGATGATAAGAGGAGATAAGAGATGATAAAAGGAGATAAGAGATGATAAAAGGAGATAAGAGAAATAAAAGGAGATAAGAGATGATAAAAGGAGATAAGAGAAATAAAAGGAGATAAGAGAAATAAAAGGAGATAAGAGATGATAAAAGGAGATAAGAGAAATAAAAGGAGATAAGAGAAATAAAGGAGATAAGAGATGATCAAAGGAGATAAGAGATGATAAAATGAGATAAGAGGAGATAAAAGGAGATAAGAGATGATAAAAGGAGATAAGAGATGATAAAAGGAGATAAGAGAAATAAAAGGAGATAAGAGAAATAAAAGGAGATAAGAGATGATAAAAGGAGATAAGAGATGATAAAAGGAGATAAGAGAAATAAAGGAGATAAGAGAAATCAAAGGAGATAAGAGATGATAAAAGGAGATAAGAGAAATAAAAGGAGATAAGAGAAATAAAGGAGATAAGAGAAATAAAAGGAGATAAGAGAAATAAAGGAGATAAGAGATGATAAAAGGAGATAAGAGAAGATAAAACCAGATAAGAGGAGCTGATAAAAGAACAGCCTGGCCCAGCGTGAATCACCAGCGCTGACTCAAACCCCGCCTCGGCTTTTGTTGCTTTTTTTGTTGTTTTTTTGCTGCAATCGCAATTAGCCACTCACTTAATTAGCTCAATTAAGGCACATTAGCACAACGAGCTCCGCAATCGCGGGGCGGGCTCTGGGTGAAAAGGGTTTTTGCTCTGACCTCTGGGTTCTTAAAACCCTCTGGATTTTGGGATTTTCACAGATTTCTCACTCTGGGGTCACTGCAATACAGGCACAGGCTCAAGGTGCTCATTTGTCACCCCAAATATTCCACAGCGTCCTAAAAACTGAGCAAAAATGCTGAATTTTGGTTCAAATTCATATCACCAAATTCATATCACCAAATTCATATCACCAAATCAATTTGGTGAAAATTTTCCTACTTTGCTGCAATCCCAGGAAGCTGTGTCCCAGACAAAACCCAAAAATCTTATTTAGAACAGATTTTTTTAAAAGCAGGTTTGTTCCTCCATATGAAAATCAAATTCAGGCGTTGCTGAAAGTTCAGAATCCCAAAATTCCAGAGGGGTTTGGGTGGGGAGGTGTTTCTTAAAACCCTCTGGATTTTGGGATTTCCACAGATTTTTCCCTCTGGGGTCACTGGAATACAGGCACGGGCTGAAAAGGGTTTTTGCTCTGACCTCTGGGTTTTTAAAACCCTCTGGATTTTGGGATTTCCACAGATTTCTCCCTCCGGGGTCACTGCAATACAGGCACGGGCTCAAGGTTACCCCAAAATATTCCACAGCGCCCTAAAAACTGAGCAAAAACGCTGAATTTTGGTTAAAATTCATATCACCAAATTCATAAAACCGAATAAATTTGGATAAAATTTTCCTACTTTTCTCCCATTGCTGCAATCCCAGGAAGCTGTGTCCCAGACAAAACCCAAAAATCTTATTTAGAACGGATTTTTTTAAAAGCAGGTTTGTTCCTCGATATGAAAATCAAATTCAGGCGTTGCTGAAAGTTCAAAATCCCAAAATTCCAGAGGGGTTTGGGTGGGGAGGTGTTTCTTAACACCCTCTGGATTTTGGGATTTCCACAGATTTCTCCCTCTGGGGTCACTGGAATACTGAAAACCAAATTCAGGCGTTGCTGAAAGTTCAAAATCCCAAAATTCCAGAGGGGTTTGGGTGGGGAGGTGTTTCTTAACACACTCTGGTTTTTGGGATTTCCACAGATTTCTCACTCTGGGGTCACTGGAATACAGGCACGGGCTCATTTGTCACCCCAAATATTCCACAGCGTGCTAAAAACTGAGCAAAAATGCTGAATTTTG
>WSPJ01000189.1:0-28187 GCA_009764595.1 Geothlypis trichas
GATCAGACAACAGTGCCCTGAACTCACTGTGAAAAAATAATGTCGCATTTTGGTTAAGAAAATTGTTAGAGAGATTCCTCTGCCCCAACTAAGGTAATAACGAGACCAAAACCAAAGTGGATATGGTTGAACAGTAAATGTGAGGTAGAGAGAGAGATGGAAAGAAAGAGAAAAGGGTGGACAGCAAAGGAATGACAGGGACAGAGACCTCCCCTGGGAGCAGGATAAGTGTGACATTGTCCCCTGTGTGTGTGGCCTTCCCAGGATGGGGGTTTTACACCTGAGCCAGTTTGGGCAAGGGGGGTGGTGTTCATCCCCTGAGCAGGGATTACCCCACTGTTTCAGGCTGCAATGGAAGATGGAACCAAATGCATGTTTTCAATCCCATCTTCATCAACTGCTATAAACAGGTGGGGCAGTGTTCTTTATCTCTTGCATGACTCAGCCCTGATAATGCCCTCCAGGGGAGATATCTTCTGTGAATGGGCCATTGAGTGTCACTGCAGGACTGATCAAATTCCATCATCCCATTGTGGGATGCTCCGCCCAGGGGGAGGATTCAAGCATTCCTACCTGGATATAAGCTGAGGCTTGCTATACCAGGAGCAGGTTGCCTATTGGATTCCCAGAGGACAAGAGCTCCAGAACCACAACTGGACCTTCAGAGGAAGACCAGACCCTTCTACAGGATCACTGCTTGGACAGAATCACGTTGATCACTCCAACAGGACTGCAGCCACCATTTAATGGGACTGCTGCCACCACCCTGACCAACAGGTGTCAGGTTATATCCTGACTCTGTCAGTTTAAGGCAGTGTTTCTGTATCATTGCCTTGATCTTCATTTTCTTATTAAATTGTAATTCAGGCTTAGACTCTCCCCCTGGTTTGCCTTCAATCCAATACAAAAGACAATGTGCTCATCTCTATTTTTCTACCTGAAACAGGATTTCACATTCCCGAACATAGACTCAGTGGAGGAGGAGACTGCAAGGAAGCGGAAGGAGCCCTGGGATAGCCAGGCAGGTGAAGAGGAAGTCTGCGCCCCTCTCCCCGTCTCTCCTGCTCCATTTCCCTGCCCAGCACGGCCCCTGGCTGCAGGGCAACTCCGGTGCCAACCCCGTCCTGCCGGGGATTCACTGGGGGGTTCTCCTTGTCCGTGCCCCTGGCATGGAGACAAATCCATTCCTCCCCTTATCCTTCCTCCCCCAGACAAGAAGCTGAGGATGGAGACCGGGGGGGAGAATCTCCATGGCAGAACCTCATAGAAGAAGCCATTTTGAGTGACTCCACAGTACAGAATTCCAATGGGGAGGAAAATTGCCAGGGATCCTTCAGGAGGACGGGCTCCAAAGCCAGCCAAGGGGGCTCTGAGGAGGAAAGACCCACCCTGTGCCAGGAAGGTGGACACAGCTTCAACCAGAGTTCAGAGCCTGTGGTCCATGAGCAGCTTCATGATGGAAAGAAGCACCACAAGTGCTTGGAGTGTGGGAAGAGCTTCAGGCAGAGCAGCACCTTGATCCGCCACCAGATGATCCACAATGGAGAATGGCCCTACAAGTGTGGAGATTGTGGGAAGGGCTTCAGCTGCATCTCTGCCCTCATCACCCACCAACGCATCCACATGGGGGAGAGGCCCTATGAGTGTCCCCAGTGTCAGAAGAGGTTTTGGTCCAGCTCCAATCTCCTCCAGCACCAGCGGATGCACACCGAGGAGAGGCCCTTCCTCTGCCCTGAGTGTAGGAAGGGCTTCAAACACAACTGCGACCTCATCAGGCACCAGCGCATCCACACTGGGGAGAGGCCCTACGAGTGTCCCCAGTGTGGGAAGAGCTTCACCAGCAGCTCTCACTTGACCAGACACCAACGGAGGCACCGGTAAGGGAAGCCCTGCCAATGCCCCAAGTTCAGGAGGATTTTTGTGCACTGGCCAAACTTCATCCAATATTGGAGGATCCACATTGGGAAGAGCACTGGTGATCCATGTTCCCTGTGATCCATGCTGGGAAGACACCTGTCTCTTTTCTTGCCCCTGCCAATGACCTGATGTGGGATTGGATAACAGGAGGGTCTGGCCATGGCCATGTCATTACATTCACTCCCACCTCAGAACATTGCCAGGGGCAGGAAAGGGACTCTGTCTGTCTCTTTCCCCGAAGAGAAGGGTGTCCTTTCCAGGCAGGGGAAACTGTGGCCAGGAAGAGACAGTCAGTTGTGTTCTATTTTTCCCTGTAAATAGTGTTGTTTACCCCTTCTGTTATCAGTATTGTTTTTGTTCCATTTATTCTTTATCTCGTTGCTGTTCCCAATAAATTGTTCTTATCCCAGCCTGGGATCTTTGCCTTTTGTGCTTTCCATGGGAGGCGAGAGGGCAGCAAGGGCAGTGCGGTTTTAGTGGGAGCAGGAAATTGGGGAGTCCAATTCCTGAACCCCGGCCCGTGGAAACCGAGCATCCCAACTGGTCCCAGCCCTGGTGGCCATGGCAACAGCCTTGGGAGCGGGTCCCTGGCTGGGGCTGTGGGAACCTCTTCCCTCTGGTGCCCAGGGACAGGAGTGGAGGGAACGGCTGCAGCTGAGTCGGGGCAGGCTCAGGTTGGATGTCAGGAAAAGGTTTTTGCCCAGAGGCTGCTGGGGCCCTGCCCAGGCTCCCCAGGGAAGGCTCCCAGCTCCAGGGCTCTCTGAGCTCCAGCAGCGTTTGGACAGCGCTGCCAGGCCCAGGCTGGCATTGTTGGGGTGTCCTGTGCAGGGCCAGCAGTTGGACTGGAGGATGCTGATGGGTCCCTCCCAGCTCAGCCCATTCTGTGGTTCTGGGATCCCGTGAGCCTGGGGATGGGGCTGCCAATGGTTGCCATGGCAACGGGCTCTGGCTGCAGGCCTGAGCTGGTGTCCATGGCAACCACCCCTGGCATGGGGTCTCCATGGAGCTGCCGAGGGACTGAGCATAGCAACAGGGGCTGGTGATGGTTGCCATGGAAACTGACCATAGCAACAGGGGGCTGGGGATGGTTGCCATGGAAACTGACCATAGCAACAGGGGGCTGGTGATGGTTGCCATGGAAACTGACCATAGCAACAGGGCCCTGGTGATGGTTGCCTGATAAGGATCAGATTTGTCACAGGCCCTCACAGGGGTTCCATGGGGATTCTCCAAGACTCTCCACGCTGTTCCAGAGCGGGAATGTCACAGGCACAGACAGGGGCTCCATGGAGACCTCCCAGGGCTTTCTGGGGATGGTAAAGAGCCCTGTGGTCAAAGGCAGTTACAGCCATTCCATGGTGACATCCCAGGGCACCTTGGGCTGCAAAGGCACCAATCTGTCACAGGCACTCACGGGGGCTCCACGGTGACATCCCAGGAGTCCTCAGGCTGCCAAAGAGCCGGGATGTCCCAGACACTCACAGGGGTTCCTGTCACGGGCAGAGTGGGAGCTTCAGGCAAAGTTTATTAGAGGAGCTCCTGTTGGGTCATAAGGTGCAGAAAGGATCCCTAATAGCCCCCACAGATCCCCAAATGTCACCCTTGAGCCAGAGATGACATAGACTCACATCAGAAGGCTAAGGGCTAAAAGCCACTCATTTTTTCAATCCTCTTCTTTTATGCTTTGGTTTGCTACAGGTGGACCTCATTGGTCATTTAATCAAAATATTGCACATGATTGGCCAATTAAGACAACGCCCTTCAGTAAACAACTTTATGGAAAAGAGCCAACTTAATACAAACATTGTCGGGCCACCAGTTATTGATGTTTGTTTTATGTTCAGCCTTTCTGGAGGCTTCCTGGATTCTGGAAACCCTTTTGGAGCAGTTCTGTTCCAGTTAAAAGGAGATGCACAGGACTTTTTCAGTCTTCAGCTTCTTGTTTATTGTTATCTAAAGTTTTGCACTGCTGTCCACACCAGGCTCAACGCACCGGAAAAGCACCTCAAAAAGGCCTCAAATTGCATGGCTTCAAGGTCTTTTAAAGTTGTGTCATCCAATTAACTCTTAAAACATATGTTATTTCTAATTATCTACCAATTACGCATCCCTTGACTGTCCACATAACCTCTGCACTGTGCTTTCCTTGACCAATCACCCTGTGCCACCAATACTGCAGAAAATGGAGCAGATGAAGAAGACAGGGACTACACCCCAATTCCTTCATCTTGCTTCCTATCTACACCATACTAAAACTCCCAAAACATAAGTTTCTCACCCAAGGGACATACTATACTACTCTCTATCATCTATTTCACAAATTGGTAAATTGTAATCTATCTCAGAGTCCTGGCAGTCCTCTCCATGGGCGAAGGCAAAAGGCAGCGTATCTCTGGGGGTCAGGACCCCTCAGAGCAGATAGAGAAATATTCCCTGTGCCTTGGATTCCCACACATTTAACCTAAAATCCTTTAACCCTTAACATGTGAAGTTACCCAAAAATGTTCCAGGTAAGTAGGATTAGAAGGAGAAGAAATAGAGAACAACAGCAAGACAGAAGATCCATAGAAAGACACACATATGGGTAACAAGTGCTGGGGTTTCAGCATTGTCAGCAGAGGAACCCCAGGAGAAGGCAGGATCCAGACCCTGGGCTGGTCCAGTGCTTTGGGTTTTAACCCCCTGGATCTTCATTGGCCCGCCCCTGGGTGGGACTGCCAGTTGTTTGTCCAATCAGAGTCAGGGTAGCACCAGCTGCTAGTGTGTGATTGATGGACAGTTCAGCCAATCAGAGCTGGGTTAGCACTGCCCCTGCTGTGTGATTGACAGCTCTGCCAGGCCAGGGCTGGGGGCGGGGCTCTGTCCCACCACAAACCAAGGCCTGACTCGGCCCTGGCCCCACACGGGCATTCCGAGCATCCCAAGGTGTCTCGGGACATCGATCTCATCCAGCCTCTGACAGCGACCACGGTGACACTACGGAACCTCATTGAACCACGGGGCCGTTGTGACAATGCGGGTCCAAGGACATCATGGTGACACTGGGGAACCTCATGGAACAGTGGCTCAGTTGTGACAATGGAGATCCAGGGAAACTATGGTGAAACTGTGGAACCTCATGGAATCAAGGAGACCATTGTGCAAATCATGGGCCCTATGGAAGCAAGGATCAATGATCAAACTGTGGTTTGATGGTGATTGATTTAAAATAGAAACAAGGAGCCATTGTTTCACAGCAGGGCTGCGTGGGGCCAATGGACCCTTGTGACTCTGTTGGGGCTCATGAAACCAAGAAGCCATTGTGACATTGCCAGACCTCATGGAATCAAGGAGACCATTGTGACAGTGTTAGGACCCATGAAGTCGATGGAACATGGAACAGCTCTGCCTGGTTTGGACTCCTGGGGGCTGTCTGACAGGTCCCACTAAATTTGACATGTCAAGGGCCACTTCCCATCTGACCATGACGCACTGGGGTTCTGTGCTTTTATTCCTGTGGGAAAGAACTGCCTTTCTTGTCTAGGCCTCCATGGCCAAAATTGGGATTCTGTGCCTAAAATTTTTTACATCCAAGGGTTACTCCTGGACAAAATCTGCCCGTACAGTCATGTCTGGCTAGACTTGGCCTCTGGTAACAGCCTCTCATCTGCCCCTGCACCTCTGGGGCTCACTTGTTTCCTTCCTATGGAGACCATTGTGACACTGCAGGATGCTGTGGAGCCAAAGGGCATTGTTACACTGTAGGAACTTGTGGAACCAAGGGGATCCAATATTGGGACGCTGTGGGTACCATGGATCCAAGGGGTCTGTGTTACACTGTGGAGCCTCATGGAACCTAAGACATCTTTGTGTCTCTGTTGGGCCGCATGGTCCCAAGGGGCCAGTGTGAAGCAGCAGGGCTTTGTGGAACCAAGAGGCCATTGCTGCATTTCAGGGCCTCGTAGAGCCAAAGGGCCATTGTGATCCTGCAGGGCACCATGGATCCATGGAGACCCTCTTGACACTGTGGGGCCCCATGGAACCAAAGGAACATTGTGACCCTGCTGGGCTTCGTGGAAGCACGGGGCCATTGTGACACTGTGGGAACTTGTGAAACCAAGGGAATCATTGTTGCACAACTGGGCCCAAATGGAACCAAGGGGCCATTGTGACACAGCAGGGCTTCATGGAAGCAATTGATCATTATGGCACTGTGGGGCCTTGTGGAACCATGGAGACCATTAAGATCCTTAAGGACTTGTGTAACCAAGGGGCTATTATGACACCACAGGACATCATGGAAGCAAGAGAACCATTGTGACATTGCAAGGCCTCATGGAAGTAGGGAGCTACTGGGTCACTGCAAGTCTCTGTGGAAGCAAGGGAACATGAAATAGGTGTGGCTGCCTTGGCCTCCCAGGGGTCACCTGACAGGTCTGGCTGACCTTGGAATGTGGAATGCCACTCCCATCTGCCCCTGAAACACTGGGGCTCTGGGCTTTTCTTTTTATGGAAAAGAACTGTCCATTTTTTCCAGGCATCCATGGCCAAAATTTGGATTCCACCTCCAAATTTCTGTGTATCCAAGGATTGCTGCCAGACAAAAGCTGCCAGGACAGACAGGTCTGGCTGGTCTTTGATTCCTGAGTGCCAGAGCTCACCTGTTTTCCAAACTCTGGAAAGGGCTCTCTGCTTTTCTTTCTATGGAAAAAAAAAACCTCTCTTCTCCAGGCACAAATGTCTGAAATTAGGATTCCACATTCATAATTTTGAATATCCAAGAGTTGCTCCAAGCAAACCTGCCAGGACAGACAAGTCAGGCTTGCCTTGACCTGTAGTAAATGCCACAAGCCTTGCCAAGGCACCATGGAGGCTTTAACAATAAGAATGCTGACACAGCAGCAGAGAGGGTTCCGACCCCAGACTTGCAACTTATCTTTGTACCCTTATAAGGAGAAAAGTCTTGTTTACCCTACTATTGGTCACTTGTAAACCCTCTAACCTTTGCCCGTTGGTCAAGTTTGGAGCCTGGCCAAGGGTATAAAAGTAGCTTACTGTACCCTACTAATGGAGAAGAAGAAGAACCGGGTCCTTTCACGTCCTCCCCAATAAACCATCTCCGTGGAACAGCCGGTGTCTCATCTTCTCCTCTCTCTCCGTCTGCCTGAAGCCTATGCCCGGGGAAGCCAAGCCTAGCAGCAGCTGAAATCCTAAAGAACTGATTATCACTATAAGAGCTGTTATCACCCTGCTGGCTGGAAGGCTCCCCGTGGCTCAGGTCTGAGCGAGCTGGCCTCCGGGACACTGTCCTTTCCTGGGATAGAGGTCCCAAACTAATGCTTTGCTATTAAGACCCACCCAAGGCTTCAATATTGACCTCTGGTGGTTTCTGTTCATCAGCTGCTGAAATATGAGGGCTCCGTGGTTTCCTTCCTATGGAGACCAATGTGACATTGGGAGCCTTGTGAAATGAAGGGGCCATTGTGACACTGCAGAGCACCATGGATCCAAGGGACCATTGTGACACTGTAGGGCCTCATGGAACCAAGGACATCATTGTGGCTCTGTTGGGCCACATGGTCCCAAGAAACCTGAGCAAAGCAGTGGTGTGGGAGTTTGCCACACTCTGTAACTCAGAGTAAGCCAGATTTTACCCCAAAAGAACTGGGCATGAGTTTCAAGCCCTGGGAATCATTTTTTTACCTTAGGGTGAGGTTGAGAGTTCCCCAATAAGCCTTTAGTGTTGTTATGCTAAATTTTCCAAGTTCTACTCCCCTATTGGTTACTTTTTTCCCTATATGGTTATTGTTCTAGAGTGTTCTATCCTCTAGTGTGCATGTTGTTGCTTCCCCTTTGTCTCAGGCCATGGATCCTGCCCCTCATACTGTTCTCAACTTCTCCATGTTTATTGTTTTTCACTCTGTTATTAAAGTTCCTTTTAAACAACTCCATTGATCCTGCTCCTTTTCATTTTCACCACTCTCGCCCTGAAGTCAGGGAACCAGAGAGGTTTGTCACAGCCACCCTCATTGTGACATTTGGCGCTCAAACAGGGACCATGACATTCAGGGCTCCCTGTGTCAGTCATGCCAGCTGGGGTTAGCTGATGGATAGGCCAGTGCTCCCTGGGATTTTGGATTGCGCCGGGCCCAGGGGATTCATTGTTGCTTCAAGGGACCTTACCTGGGATCAGCAGGGAAAATTACGGTTTCACCTGCATAGGATTGCAGGTGGGTTTGGGGAAACGCAAGACATTTATTGCCCATTTTGCCACTGTGTTTTTCCAATATGCACCCAAATCCCACTATTGATTTGGTGTGTTCTGGCATCTGTTCCCCCTAAGGTGGAGAAGGAGAAAAATGGGCAGTCAGATGTCCAAAGTAGAAAGGAGCATATATGGATGCTTTATGTTAATTCTCAGTGATCATGACAAAATATTTTCAAAGAACGAATTAAAATCAATCATGTGGTGGATCATTAAAAATTTTCCAGATGCCCCTGAGCCTGACTGTCCTCCCTCGAATTGGCTCCTCCACTTCCTGCTACCACAACCTTCTCTTATGCCCTGAATGATTCTCCAGCCTCCACCGCCACGACTGCGGGTCACACCCCCACTGTCAATCATTCCACCTCCACCCTGGGCCATGCCTCCAGAACTCCACCCTGGAAGTTCGCCATCCTAAATCAAGGCCCTTCCTCCCCAACACCTGACAAAATGGCAGCGCCCTTTGCCTCACCCTCCGGACACAATATAACCCCATGGTCAAAAATACTGAGCCCAGCTGTCACACTATTTCTAATCCAAATGTTTCTTCTCCAAGTTATTCTTCCTCCCCAGAAGACAGTTTGGATTCCCCAGAGCCACCTCACCCCTCAACCCCAGAAGATCCCTAGGAAAGGATCCGGAAAGAAGCAGTTAAGGAAGAAGACTGGCAAATAGTCTAAAAACTCCTTGTTTCCCCCGTATGTAATGAAAGAAGAGGGCAGAATCCCAGGTATCAGCCACTGGTTTATCGGGAAATTGAGGATCTGTGTAGGGCAGCAAAAGACCATAGGAGAGACTTACCTTGTTTTAATGGCCTAATGAGGGCCATGTTTACAGCTCATGTCTTAACACGCTATGAGTTAAAATACATTATGACCATGTTGTTGTCACCTACAGAATACACCCTGTGGGAAGGTGGATGGACATGTTTACAACATTGATTAATAGGAGACTGTGCTAATAATGAGGCAAGGGTGGAACTGCCAATCAACCATCCAGCTTGAGAAGGACAATACAGTCTACCAGATGATCAAGCAGCAGGCATCTCCAGAGAAGTATTGGATAATATCAAAGAGATGGCTTTGAAAGCTTTAATCCAGGTATTGGATGGTAGCACCCCCAGTTTGGACTACCTTGGGTGGCTGCAGCTAAAGCTTTAGGACAGTTAGACCATCTTGGGGGCCTGTTAAGTAAGCAAACCAATGCTACCTCCCTCACATTGAGTGGCCTGCTCTCAGACACAGAGACCATCAGACATGCCACCTTGCAGAACAGTGATAGAGTTTTTACTCTGGGCACACGGGCATGGCTGTGTAGACTCTGAGGGATGTGTTGCATGAACCTCTCCAGCCACAGCGAGTCAATCCACAAGAGCATTCAGGTACTGAAGGAAGAGTTCAAGAAGCCTCAAGTGGAAAACAAAGACTGGTTCAATAAACTCTTCCAATCCAAGGGACTAAAGAGTTGGATGATGTCTACTAAAACAGGACTAGTAATTCTCTTAGTGGTTGTTGTTGTATTGTTAATTGTCCCATGTTTGTTTGGATGCTTTTAGAAAGTCTTACAAAATTCTATCAGTTCCATCTTTGTTGTAAAACAGAAAGGGGGAAGATACCATACATAGGAACCTCATGGACTCCTTGGAGGAACGAATTGGAAGCCAGGATGGAACAAAAACCGTTCAGAGACTCAGTGTGGGAAGGAAAATCCTTAAAAGTATCTAGAAGTATTCTTAAATCTATAAAGTACCTTAAAAATCTTGAGTATCTCAAGGCATTAATGAGCCCCACTGACTTTCAGTAAAAAGCTCTCAAGGGACACATTAAAGCAGATAATTGGAGCCATGATTGCACAAACCTCTCACAGAGTGTGTATCCAAAGAGGAACACCAAGTACCTTAAAATAACTGAAGTACCCTGAAGCATTAATGAGCCCACTGAGTGTTGTTACTGACAAAGCCTCTCCAGGGACTAATTACAGCAGATAATTGGAGGCCATGATTGCACAAACCTCTCAGAAACTCCAAGGCAAAAGCCAAAGCCAAAGTCCTTTGAAAAACCTGCAGTCCCTGCAGGGAGCATTCAGGAGCCCCCAGGGCCATTGCTGAGCAAGGCTCCCCAGGGACTCCTTCCAGCAGATCCTTGAGGCCACTGGGATGTGGGCTAGGGGGGGATGCTGAGGGCAGGACAAGGGGCTGACAGTGCCCAGCCTGGCTGGGGCTGTGCCAGGAGGCCCCAGGGCCTCAGCACAAGGTGTCTCCTCCCAGCCCTTGGTGGCACAGACCCTGCTGTGGCCCAGGGCACCAAGACTTGGCTTCTCTTTGTCCCCACCTGTCATCACTGCCTGCAGTTCTCTGCTCTGCCTGGGGCCTGGGGACACTTTCTCAGTCGTGTTCCTCAGTGGGACCCATTAAAAGTCCAAGAAACTTTGGAGTTGGATTCTGCCTTGGAGTTCTGGAGAGGTTTCTTGAGGTCCCTCTCAGGGACTGATGTTCAGGGCCTGAGCACAAAGCCCCAGAGGCTCATTAAAGTCCTTGTGCTGTGTCTGTGCTGCTGAGCTGGGCTGGGCTCCTGGCACAGAGGCAGCTCCTGGTAAGCAAGAAGAGCTTCAAAAGCACATTTCTCTTGATGAGCAGCTCTTCTGCCAGCCCAGCAGGGCTGGGGCACTGCCTGCAGCCAGCCCGGGCACAGCACAGAGGCACAGAGAGCTTCAATCAGTCAGGGCTGGGAAGGTGCTGAGAAGTGCCTGGGGCACAATCACTGCCAGCCCTTGGCACAGGAACCTCTGGCTGCAGGACAATGCAGCTGCAGCTCCTGGAGCCATCTCCTAAAGCTGGAACATCCCAATGCCTGCAGAGCCTGTGAGTACATTCTCTGATTGTCTCTTGTGCAGAGCAGCCAGGGGTGCCCAGGGCTGTCCTGCAGAGCAGGGTCCTGCAGCCCAGGGCGCTGTGCTGGGGCAGGGACTCTGCTGCCTGCCAGGGACAGCTCTCAGCCAGCCCTGGCAGCTGCTCCCAGCACTGGGGGACAAGATCTGGGTGGGAGGAGACAGCTGGTAAGGCTTGGAAGTGTTCTCCTTGTGTGGGGAGGATGCTGCATTGTTCAGGACTGCTCCCAGCATGGCATTTAATTCCAGAACATTTCCAAAGGATTATACAGGGAGCACAGTGAGGCAGGGGGTGCATGAAAGGGGAAATCCTGCTTTATTAATCTACTGCTCTGGGTTGCTAAGGTGGGAAATTGCCCATAGATATTCATCTCTCAGTTCACGTTGAGAGAAATATAAAAATTTCTCTGAGATCTGAATAAACCAGGCATTAAAAGAAATCAGCACAGGGCTCCTCACATGCAGCATCTCATGCACTTTTCCAGCCTCCTCAGGGTTGCTCTGACATTCCCATCAGAGCCTGCAGAGCCAGAGCTGCCCCTGGGCAGTGCCTGAGCTGGGAGGGGTCTGCAGGGCAGAGCTGAGCCCCCAGGGCTGGGCTGGGCTCTGGCAGCACTGGCAGGGCCCAGCCCTGGGCACAGGGAAGCAGCTGCTGGCAGGGACAGCTCCAGGCAGCAGAGCCCTGGGCAGGCAGTGGGGGGAAAGTGCCCCCAGGCTGTGCTGGGATATTTCAAGTCCTCTCCAAACCCAACTATTCCATGATTACTTTTTTTACAGATCCCCATGCCAAGACAGAACAAATGTCCAACAGCAGCTCCATCAGGCACTTCCTCCTGCTGGCATTGGCAGACACGCGGCAGCTGCAGCTCCTGCACTTCTGCCTCTTGCTGGGCATCTCCCTGGCTGCCCTCCTGGGCAACGGCCTCATCATCAGCGCCGTAGCCTGCGGCCACCACCTGCACACGCCCATGTTCTTCTTCCTGCTCAACCTGGCCCTCAGCGACCTGGGCTCCATCTGCACCACTGTCCCCAAAGCCATGCACAATTCCCTCTGGGACACCAGGAACATCTCCTACACTGGATGTGCTGCTCAGCTCTTTTTCTTTATGTTCTTTATGCTACAGCAGAGCTTTCCTTCCTGACCATCATGTGCTACGACCGCTACGTGTCCATCTGCAAACCCCTGCACTACGGGACCCTCCTGGGCAGCAGAGCTTGTGCCCACATGGCAGCAGCTGCCTGGGCCAGTGCCTTTCTCTATGCTCTGCTGCACACAGCCATTACATTTTCCCTGCCCCTGTGCCATGGCAATGCCCTGGGCCAGTTCTTCTGTGAAAGTGCCCACAGATCCTCAAGCTCTCCTGCTCTAAATCCTATCTCAGGGAACTTGGGCTTCTTGCTGTTAGTGCCTGTTTGGCATTTGGTTGTTTTGTGTTCATTGTTTTCTCCTATGTGCAGATCTTCAGGGTTGTGCTGAGGATCCCCTCTGAGCAGGGACGGCACAAAGCCTTTTCCACCTGCCTCCCTCACCTAGCTGTGGTCTCTCTGTTCCTCAGCACTGGTACATTTGCCTACCTGAAGCCCCCCTCCATGTCCTCCCCATCCCTGGATCTGGCCCTGTCAGTTCTGTACTCAGTGGTGCCTCCAGCCCTTAACCCCCTCATCTACAGCCTGAGGAACCAGGAGCTCAAGGCTGCAGTGTGGAGACTGATGACTGGATGCTTTCAGAAACATTAAACTGCTGGCCATTTTATGCAAATCATTTGTAATAAAAGTGATGTTTTATACTTTCTGTCTGTTTGCTTGTGGGGTATCTTGTTCTGAATTTTAGTTTTTAATATTTTCAACAAAGAAATGTCATTGTTTGTTCCATTACCCATTTTGTTTCTCTCCACCTTCGCTGTGGCCACACACTGTGTCAATGAGGGGCTGTGCTGTCAGTGCCTTCAAAGGAGCTAAAGGATGTTGCAGCAAAGTTTTCTGCAGAGATGCCCTTTTGTTGCCTTCTCTGGAGCTGCAGCAGCAATGTCTGTGTGCAGAGCTGGGGCAGATCAGTGCTGGCCCAGCAGCTGTGCCCAGCAGCAGCAGCAGCACTTGGTGTTGCCAGTGCTGCTGCCGTGGCCCTGCCCCGCTGCCCTGGTGGCCCTGGTGTTGCTGCAGGGCCTGAGTGCTCTCGGGGCCGGGCACAGCCCTGGGGGTGGCAGTGCCGGGGCTGCAGCAGGGACAGGCCATGGGCACTGCTGGGGCAGCGCTGACGCCTCAGGCCAGGCCCTGGGGGCTCCAGGCTCCTTGCCCAGGCTCTCTCAAGAACACGGCCAGGCCAATGCTCAGCACAGAAAACCCCCGTGAGCAGCCCCAGGCTGGCCGTGGGCAGGCTGGGGGCAAACAGCATGGCTGGGGCTCTGCAAGGGCCCTGGGGCACACGGGAAGGAGCAGCAGAGCAGGGGCTGATCCATCCCCAGTGCGCTGCACAGCCCAGGGCAGCGTCCCAGAGCGTCCTGATGGAGCTGCCAACAACATCCCCCCTCTGCAGCCCTGGCCTCTCCCCCAGCTCACACAGGTGCCCCATCCTTGCAGGCACAGACACGGCAGCACTGGCTCAGCAGCCCCTGTTTGCATTGCACACAGCAGGCGGGAGCACCCCCATGCTGGTGCTGTGGGGACATGAACCTGAGGGAGCACAAATGCCATCAGCCCCTGGGGCCAGCAAGGGCTGGGGGACACCAGGGAAAGCACTCAGCTTTGTCCTGGCCTCTGCACTCAGCCAGAAAGTTTGTTCCCATCAGCTGGGAGTTTCCTGTCCCACTGCAGACGCTGTTGCTCAGAGCCAGGGCTGCCTGGCAGCCACCCCCAAACTGCCCTCAGCATTTCCTTGGCTTCACCTTTGATTACCTTACTCTTCCCTGGTACAAATTTCTTCTTCTTGCCCACCCCTGTTCCCTCCCCTGCAAACAGCCCATCCCTGTTTGCCCTTTCCTCTCTGGCCCCACTCCCCATTGCAGTTCCTGACTTGGCACCATGGGAACGTCCCTTGGGCAGCAGGATCATCCTACAAGTGCTGCAGGAATTGTCTGCAGGCTCCTGCAGTGCCTGCTGCTGCTCCCTTGCCAGAGGCACCCCAGGCCAGGGGGGCACATCTGGGCTGCTGTGTCTGCCTCTGGGGCTCCCTGTTCTGGGCAGTGAGGAGGAGCTGCAGAGGCTCTGCAGGACTGACAGGATGGGCTTTGGGGCTGGCAGGAGAAGCTGAGGGACCTGGGCTGCTGGAGCTGCTGAAGAGGAGGCCCAGGGCTCCTCCTGCAACTGCTCCAAGGGTGGTTTCTGAGAATCCCAGAATCAGCAAGGTTGGAAATGATGTTGGAGATCATCAAGTCCAACCTGTGCCCTGACACCACCTTGTGTTCCCTGTGCCTCCTCTTCTCCAGGAATAAACAACCCCAGCTCCGTCAGCAGTCTCTCACAGGACTTGTGCTCCAGACCCCTCTCCAGCCTTGTTGCCCTTCTCTGGACATGCTCCAGCCCCTCGATGTCCTTCCTAAATTGGGGGGACCAGAACTGGACACAGCACTCGAGGTGCTGCCCAACCAGTGCTGAGCACAGGGGAAGAATCACTGCCCTGCTCCTGCTGGCCACACCATTCCTGATCCAGGCCAGGAGCCATTGGCCTTCTTGCCCACCTGGGCACACTGCTGCCTCATGTCCAGCCTGCTGTCCATCAGTCCCTGCAGGTCCCTTTCTGCCTGGCTGCTCTCCAGCCACTCTGTCCCCAGCCTGTAGTGCTGCAGGGGTTGTTGTGGCCAAAGTGCAGGTGAGACAGAGTGAAAAATCCCCAAAAAGGAAGAAGACTTAGGCTCCAAAATATACCCACTCAAACCCATCCCCCTCCTAGCAGTTCAATTTCATCCAGAACTAAGAGGTAACAGACCCCTCTGCGAGAAGCAGTGAGATCAGAAGAAAGAAAAAAGTAGAATTTTAGTTGATACAGGAGCATATATTCAGTTTTAAATAAAACTTTAATACCTGTAGAGAATGTTTATGTTGTAAAGTCGAGAACAACTAGCCAGTCTGAAAAGGCATACTTTTGCAAACCTTTACAGTAACATATGTACTTAGAAGCTTTTGTACATGCTCAATTCGTTAAACTTTCTCAAATGAGAAAAGTTACTCTAGAAGCAAATAGTATAAAGATGTTAAGCTTAACATTAACAGCCATTAAAATGATGAGTCATACTAGATAGTACAAGATTTGAAAGCTGTCAATAAAATAACAGAAGAATTTATATGCTGTAGTAGCAAATCCATATACTTTACTAACTTGTTTAACACCTGAACTAACCTAGTTCACTGTTTCAGATCTCAGAGATGCCTTCTTTTGCCTCCCTATCCATAAAGCCAGCCAGAAAATTTTTTATATTCAAACACAGCTCACATAGTCCATGTGCCTGAAAGCTTCAAAATTCTCTGCTCCGATTGGAGAACAGCTTGCAAAAATCCAGAGTCCTAGCAAGCTCCACAAGAAGAAGGAAAGCTGTTGCAGTGTACAGATGATCTTCTAGCAGCCACTCAGACAAAAGCAGCATGTGTGGCCTAAAAGAAACAGAGATCTCCAGTGGACAAA
This sequence comes from Geothlypis trichas, assembly GCA_009764595.1. Classification (NCBI taxonomy): domain Eukaryota; kingdom Metazoa; phylum Chordata; class Aves; order Passeriformes; family Parulidae; genus Geothlypis; species Geothlypis trichas. Next base: position 15,663 of record WSPJ01000189.1, read on the forward strand.
AGAAGCCACATGAGCCTTTCACCAGCTAAAGAGTGCCCTCCTGTCAGCTCCAGCTTTGAGACTTCCAGATGTAAGTAAACCATTCTTTCTATTTCTCCATGCAAGAAATTGCCCTAAGAATACTAGCTCAAGACTTAAGTCCATAGCAGAAAGCATATGCTTATTTCTCTAAACAACTAGATACAACAGCCAAAGGATGGCCAGGTTGCCTCAGAGCTGTAGCAGCAGTCGTGCTGAATATTCAAGAGGCACGCAAGTTTACCCTGGGACAAAAATGACTGTGCTAGTGTCCCACACAGTGCTCACAGTACTGGAAGGGTGGCCACTGGCTTTCACCACAGAGGTTCCTGAAATACCAGGCATCATGGTAGAACAAGATGATGTAGAGATAGTGGTGACTAATATTGTCAACCCAGCTTCCTTTCTCAGTAGAAATCAAGGAGAAGCAGTACACCACGATTGCCTGGAGACCATTGAAGCTACCTACTCCAGCCACCCAGACTTAAAGCCTTTGGACGATGCAGAGACCTGGTTCACTGACAAGAGCAGCTACGTTGCCAATGAGAACCGACATGCTGGGTATGCAGTGACCACCTGCAGAGAGGTAATCAAATCTAGACCCTTACCAACAGGCACTTCTGCACAAAAAGCTAAGATAAATGCATTGACCCATGCCTTAGAAACAGCAAAAGGAAAAGAAAATAAACATCTATACAGACTCGAAATATGCATTCAGAGTCATGTATGCACATGGAGCCATCTGGAAGAAGAGGAGACTGCTAACCTCACAAAGAAGAGACAATCCGGCTGCTGGAAGCAGTTCAGCTGCCAAAAAAGTATATTAAGGCACACCAGAGAGTGAGCTCAGAATTGGAGGAATGAACTGGCGGATGGAGAGGCAAAGAAAGCAGCAAAAGGTGAAGTAATTATAGATTTTCCTCAAAGGTAAGCCAGAATACAATAATACTAATCAAAAGAGACATACAACCACAAGGAGTGGGCTACCATTGAAAGAGAGCTGGTAATTCCTTCCCATTTTCGTAGTCAATAGTGAAGGAGGAGCACTAGAAAACACACTGGGGCCTAACTACTTAAAAGCTTTTATAAAGTGTAGCTCCTTTCCCAAAATGAACAAGGCTGCCAGTGATACAGAGTACATTGAGATGAAGTGTTAACTTTGAAGTAATAGTTTCCACAGGCTTTCTAGAACACACATCTGATTTAAAGAATCATTGCCAAGAATTGATATGCCACTATTACTCAGGTAAACCGACAGTGTGATCCTTGCCTCCAGACTAACCCAAAAATACCCCCAGACCGAAACTCGGTCAGACTGGGAGAGGCCATGGGCCTGGACAGCAGTGGCAAATTAACTTTTCAGAACTCCCAAGGAAAGGGGGGTATCAGTATTTACTAAGATTGATAGATACATTTTCAGAGTAGCCAGAAACATTCCCCACTAAAACTGTCAAAGCTCGAGAGGTGACCAGTGTATTATTATTATTATTATAAGAAATAATGCCATGCTTCAGAGTTCCAGCCACAATATCCTCGGATAGAAGATCACATTTCATTTCCAAAGCAGTGCAACAGACTAGTAGCCACCTAGGTGTAGACTGAGAACTTCACACTCCATACCACCCCCAATCAAGCAGCCAGGTAGAGAAAATGCATCATTGGATTAAGAAGCAAATTATAAGACTAGAGCAAGAAATTAATCTACCCTGGCCCCAAGCTCTTCCACTAACACTATTGCAAATTCGAACTAAACCTTAAGCTAAAAGAAAGCTGAGGCCTTTTGAAATGCCTTATGGAAGACCATATGGAATACAAAAGGGAATGTCCACCCACATTAGGGTGATAACACTGGCCACCTACATGGTGGCTTTAAGCAAACAGCTCAGAGAAATTGAGAAACACGTGGCTAGAACTTAGAGCAGGGAGTTAGATAGCCTGGAGATGATGTATATGTTAAGTCTCTTACAGAGAAGACTTTGGAACCACAGTGGAAAGGACTGCTGCAAGTGCTTCTCACCACCTTCACTGCAATCAAAATCAAGGAGCAGAATGCCTGGAGTGAAGAAGGCCCAGAAGCCCCTTGGGGAGTGACACCAAGAGACAATGAACTGAGACTAAAGCTTACTCAGGCAAAATGAGTATTTTGCGGTCGGAGGTAGTTCATACTTTGGTTCACAGAATTGTTTTATATGTAATTATAACTGAAGTTTTAGAACTAGAGAATACCTCTATCCAAAGCAATGCTAGATGGCCTTGGTCCCAAGTGTTTAATCAGTATACTGAATCCATGAGAGAACCTTCTGAGATAAAAGATTTAAACCTATCCACTGTAGTAAGTCACGGAGATCAGGTATATGAAGAACAAGTATTGCAAGAATGAGAACTGTAGACACTTCAAAGAATCAGAAGAGAAGAAATCAAAGTAGAGTGCCAGATGGTTAATGGGAAAGTTTATGAGAGACCAAATGAAATTAGTGTCGTAACTTCTCCTGGTGTACATGAACACCAGGAAGTTTTGTGATAACCTAAGTGAATCAGACTGTTAGTGTAATTTCACTTTGATACAGCCTGTAGAAGTAACTTGCCTTTGGGCTCAAGATGCTATCAGACAAACTTGAAGCTGAAATGTATGAAATAAGCCCCTATGCAGTAAAGAATGTAAGCGAACAACAACTATTGTTCAATCCAGAATGGTCTCTCAAACGTGTTGAATTGCTAATGCAAATTAACATCTCAGAAATCCAATCAGCCTGCCCCTCCTTTTTAAAACAAACAAACAAACAAACAAACAAACAAACAAACAAACAAACAAAAAACCCAAACAACCAGAGTTCTACAGAGTATAAAACAAAACATGGATCATCACTGGTGAGATGTGATCTTTGAGTAGTCACCAAGTGTCACCAAGTGCAAATGGAATTTTTAATAAGTTGTGTCATCCCATTGTAGTTTTGTTAATACTAGTTAGAATAAGTTTAATATTATCTATTACATTACTAACTTAAAATTGGATAATACTACAACAAATAGCTGTATTAACCTCTTTATCAAACGTACATAGCAAAGCATTAAGAGACACTTATTGTTGTAAAAGTTTGCATTAAGTAGAAGAATTTACTTATTCTCTAGGAAAGGGCAGAATGAGACAGAGTGAAAAATCCCCCAAAGCAGAAATCCTATTTGAATTAGGTTAAAAGTCTAAAAAGGTAAAAAGTCTGTAAGCCAAAGCTGAAGAGAAAACTGCAGGACAGAGATACTGAAGAGATTGATAAATAAAAACAAAGAGCAAAACAAGGCCAGGACAACCTGACCTAGGAATTCCTTTTGATAAAGAAGAACTAGCGGCAAATGTCACGTGAAGTCCATAAAAATGAATATGTATGAGCCTATTGTGAAACTGTATGCACATGTGTTTGGAAAGGAGATAAAAGGAGACCTGAAGTTCTCAGAGGTACGCATGCCCTTTTAGTACCTTTGGAGTACGCATGCGTCCAGCGCTGCAATAAACACATACCGGTTCTATACAACTTTGTAAAAGTTGTCTAGTTCTCTTCTTTTCTCCGCAAAACACCTGCGAACAGAGGACTTAAAAGGCACAAGATGAGCAAGTCACGTGCCTCTCAGGATTGTGACAGGGGGGATGGTGTGGACACCATGGCACAAATCTGCCCTGTGAAATCCGCATCAATGAGCCCCAGGTGAACAATGATGCCCTGAAGGGTGGCACTGGACCTCCCCATAAGGAGAGCACTCATGCCCCCACCCAAGGGGCCAAAGGCATCCAGGGGAACCTTGCGTATCTCAGAAGATTCTAAGACAACTGTTGCTGCGGTGCAGACATCCACACCGGCTGATCCCCGGGTGCTGGCTGCAAACCGGCAAAGGAGACCTCCATTGGCTCCGGGGTCTGGATAGAAGCTTGTGTCTGTGCGCATCTCTCCTGTGCGCTCTGCTTTATGTTTCCCGAGCCAGCAAGGCCTGGTCGTTAACATGAACAGTCGCCTTGCAAACATTGGACATGTGATTCAGCCTACCACACCGACTGCACAAGAACATGGGGAATTTGACCTTTTGCACTTTCTTCCCTCGCTTCTTGCCAGCCTGCGCAGTCCCCTGCTGTGGCCGCTTGCCCTGTGGCACCGCCCAAACCGGCTGCACAGCGGCAGCCACAGCGGCCAACTTCCGACCCGGGGGAACGATGTCTGCACAGGCCTCCGTCATCTCGGAGATAGTAGGAACACCAGGCAGAGCCACTATGACCTTCCTACAAGCAGCATTGCAATTACACCTGACAAGGTTTGCAATCGTAACGCTCCTAGCCAGAGGATCAGGCACCTGCCTCTCCACAGATGCAATCAGCCTTGCCGCAAGTTCCATGAAAGGCTCATCATCCCCCTGGACAATGGTCGCAAATGGCTGCTTCGGAGCAGCCATCTCCAGGGTCTGGACAATCGCTGCCATGCCCAGTGTGTGGCACTGGTCAAGCACAAGGGGATCAAATCCAACCTGCCCGTGAACATTCTCATAATGCCCTGTCCCCATCAGCATGTCAGCAACAACCCCACGCCTGGGGTCCTGCTGCGCCAGTGCAGCATTCTGCACCACAGCTTGGGCCGCCAAACGAGCCCACTTGGTCTCAAAACCACCAAATTGCACAGGGTCAAAAAGAGAATGTGCCACACGACAGAGATCGTGAGGTGTCAACACATCCGTAGCAATCCTCTGGAGAGTCTGCATAACCTCAGCAGACCCCAACCCATGCTGAGCAACTGCTTCGCGGAGTTCCTTCTCCAGCTTATATGAAAGGGGTTCATGGGTGTTATGAGCAACGCCCCTGATCACAGGGAAAGCCTGGGGACCCCCCTGGCAAAGCCACCACACCTTCACCCCCACCGCACCCGGCCCTTGGGCCCCACGGGGACAAGGGATGATTGGCTGGGAGCCAGGACAACAGCACTCGCCCCTGCGCCCCCTGCAGCACCAGCAGAGCCAGAGGAGGCCACTCCATGACCCTGCAAATGCCGCGAGGAGACAGGATCATTCATCTTGTCCGTCTTAGTCTTGGCCTCTTCCCAGAAACGCTCGGGGTGCTTTCGGACGCACAGTCACCTGGCACACAGGAAGTGTCCAATGATTTGACGAGAAAGCACCACAGGCCCCAGGGCACCCACCGGCCTCCCACTGGCTGTGTCAGCTGTTGCGCTAAAGGTAAATACCTCAGCGCCCTGCTGTGTCGCAGCTCTGGCAGGGGACGCCTCGGTGGACTGCAGGTGCCGGCACAACCCGCAAATCCAGCACGGGCCGGGATGAGACCAGCGCGGTGCCCCCAGTCCCCGACACGGGGAGGAGCGGGATGCCGAGAGAGGCGCGGCCCGCGGAGCCGCATCACTGTGGGCGGCACAAGGGAGCCGGGCAAGCCCCTATGAGAGCCCGTCCCAAGCCGCAAGACTCCACAGCGGGCACCGCCCACGAGCGGGAGGGGCGGGCTGCCGCCGACCAGAGCGGGGATGGACGGAGCACCAACCGACGCCCGGCCCCCGGCGGCTTCACCGACTGCCCATGCCCAGCCAGGCTGCACAGAACGAGATGCGGCAAAGCCGCCTCCCCCCTGAGGAGCCCGACTCGTGGGCAGCGAGCCAACCCCCGCCGCGCTCAGGGGGAACGTAGTGAGTGGACATACAGCATTTGGACAAAAAAGTCGTCACCGAATCCGACTCAAGTTCGAGGCAGAGGCTGACCCTCAAAGGCCAGGAAGGCCACAAAGAGACGGGACAACCCGTTCCCCCTGCCGCACCACCCGCGCAGGGCGGAGCGGGGCGAGGACGGCCCACAGAATCAACAGAGCCCCCAGAAACCCACAGGGCTCCGCCCCCCGGACCCGGGACCAGTTGGCTGTGAGCCCAATTCGCCCCGGGCGAACAATGGCCACTCCCCAGCACACCGTCCTGGGGCAGGAAGGGGGACTCCACATCACACAGAAGTTCACCCTCCCCGTCGTCCACGTCCGAGACAGAAGGGCTTCCCTGGGAACTCCGAGGGGTACAAGAACCAGACCCCTGCCAAAGCTCCTCACATTTTTTTCACTGCACCAGCAGCGATCCCACGTCTACAGTGCAGTCATCAAAGAGGGCCTCCATGAGGTGGACCCCCACGAGAGACCACTCCTCCCTGGAGAACACCTTCCCAGGGATGGAAAAAACCCTCGCTCTTGGGCCCACAGAATCAGTCTTTCAAAATCATCCCAGGAAACAGAAACCTGTTTCCACTCCAGGACCCCCCTCCAGAGATCCAAAATGAGGGAATCATCCTCGAAAACCACAGAGGCTGCCATTGCCCCAAGAACAGCAGGCAAAGCACCAAAAAGAGGGGGGGAAACACCTCACCGCAATCCGCGATCCGTGTCTCAGCCTAGGCTGCAATACACTGCGGCGGTCACCAGATGTCGCTATAGGACACGAAAGAGCACAAGCACACCACCGCTCTCAAGGTGAAGGAAGAAAAAGGAAGTTTATTTTTCTGACTCCAATATTTATAGTTTTACAAAAGTGACAGAGGATTGGAGGGTGACAGTGACACCTCTCCAATGACACTGGTTAAACCAACAGTCCATCAACTCTCTCCTCCTCCATCAAAGGAATGCAAAACAATAAGTTATTTACAGAAAGTGTGTGAGAAAGTTCCCTACAAGAATGTCAACATCAGAAGGCTTAGAAAATCTAAAAAAACCAGGGTGACACATATGCAGTAATAGCTTCTAATAACCGTGATCAATGCTATCACTGTGGGGTTCTCGGACACTACATAAAAGACTGTCCAGAGAGGTCACCCCCCCCCTGATACCACCGTAATTCTTATCAAAGACCCCAGACTCAGCAGCATTTTCAGCAGTGTTTCCAGCAGCATTTGGGAAAGAAACGCCTGGTGCAGCCCAGTTGAGGAGCCCCGGGTGAGGACAACAAATCAAAGGCCACCCAGACCCAATCACGCACCAACCCAGATTGTTCCAGACGCAAAGAAGAGGGTCCAACCCACGGGACAACCCACAGGACAACCGAGATGGGTACACGGTGGCAACTGGTAACTGCTTTGTCCATTGACTTTAATAATAAGAATATTCATGTGTTCCCACAGGCAAACATGGACCTAAAGGTAGTCCTTCAGACATTTTAATTATAGGTGATTCTCTTAATGGTCCAAAGGAAATCTTTGTTGTTCCGGAAGTGCTGACAGTGCAGCCAGGACAAGAGATCCTGGTTCAGGTATTTTGCATAGACTCACCATTTTTTCTTTCTAAGGGAACTCCAATAGCACAAGCCTTTTTACTCCCAAAGAATCACAGGGAACAGATCACTCTCAACCCTACAGCTATGTGGGCACAAGTCATGGGACCATCCAAGCCTACCATTGAGTGTGGCCTCTCTTGCAAAGGAGAGAAGACCCACCTGCCAGGGATGCTGGACACCGGCGCTGACGTGACCATCATCGCCCGTTCAGATTGGCCAGCACACTGGGATCTACAGCCTGTTGCAGGCATGATTACCGGGATTGGTGGAACTACGGTATCCATGAGAAGCAAAAACAAGAACCTCGTTGAAGGGCCTGAAGGCAAGCTGGCAACCATCTGACCATTTGTGGTAAGGGCCCCCATCACCCTTTGGGGCCGAGATGTTCTATCCCAGTGGGGAGCTTCTCTATGTATTCCCACCCAGGATTTCTAACTGGGGCCACTGAGTTAAGCGCACTGCCAGAAACACCCCGTCTCACCTGGAAAAGTCACAGCCCTATCTGGTCCGAACAGTGGCCCCTGAAAAAAGCCAAGCTGCGCATCCTAAACGACCTTTTGGAAGAACAGCTCAAAAAGGCCACATAGTAGAGTCTGACAGCTCGTGGAACTCTCCAGTCTTCGTTCTACCAAAGCCCGGGACAAACAGGTGGAGGCTTCTCCACAACCTTTGCAGAATCAACGAGGTCATCGAGGACATGGGCCCTCTCCAGCCTGGCCTGCCCTCCCCATCGATGCTGCCTAGGGACTGGACACTCGCTATCATAGACATTAAGGACTGTTTCTTCAGCATTCCACTGCAACCCTGAGGATGCTCCACAGTTTGCTTTCTCTGTTCCCTCTATTAACAAGGAGGGCCCACTCAAAAGATATCATTGGCTTTATCTTTTTCAGGGTCTCAAAAACAGCCCGAGTATTTGTCAGTGGTACGTGGCTCACATCCTGTCTCCCATTCAGAAATCATTTCCAGATGCTATCATCTATCACTATATTGATGACATTCTGGTGTGTGCTTCAGACAAAGTTTACTTCAACACCACAATTAAAAAGACTATTGAAGCCATAGAAAAGGCAGGAACAGAGATTCGTGTGGCCAAATTTCAGTACACTGAGTCATGGACTTAACCTTGGAGTCCAGATCCGGGAAAGGACCGTCGTTCCTCAGCAGGTCGCCATCAACCATGACCCGAAAACCCTGAGGGACTTACACAACCTGTGCGGATCCATCAACTGGGTACGTCCACTGCTAGGGCTTACAACAGAGGACCTTGCTCCCTTGTTCAATCTCCTTCGTGGACCCAAGGACCTGGACTCTCCCTGCACTCTCACAGAAGAAGCCAGAGGTGCCATTGTCAAAGTCCAGGAAGCCCTGTCTTCACACAAAGCCCATCGCTACGAGCCCAGTCTGCCTTTCCAGTTCATCATTCTGGGAAAAGCACCCCGATTCCATGGACTGATTTTCCAATGGGACCCTCAGCTGCGAGACCCTTTGTTGATACTGGAATGGGTTTTTACAAGTAGCCAGCCTACAAAGACACTTACCACCTACCAGGAGGTTATAGCACACTTAATAAAAAAGGCCAGGACTCGCCTTTGCTCCCTTTCAGGTTGTGATTTTGAATGCATATACTTGCCTATAACTCTTAAAGACTTTAAGGATTTGATCCAGACCAATGCAAGTGTCCAGTTTGCCCTGGACAGTTATACGGGTCAAACTTCTGCAAAGATCCCAGAACACAAACTTTTTAACCAGAATGAAACTTTTCATTTGATTCCAAAGCAAATCCAAAGTAGAAAACCACTCAAGGCTCTAACTCTCCTTACAGATAGCTCAGCGTCTTCCCACAAGTCAGTGATCACTTGGAGAGACCCCTAAACACAAGATTGGCAATCTGATGTACAAGTAGTAGAAGGATCGCCACAGATTGCGGAATTAGCAGCTGTTGTCAGAGCCTTTGATAAATTTAAAAACGAGCCTTTCCATCTGGTCACAAATTCAGCTTATGTTGCAGGAATAGCTATGAGAGCAGAATATGCTCTTCTGAAAGAAGTTTCTAATCCAAAGTTGTACCAACTGCTCTCTAAATTAATACAACTGTTCTCCCACAGAAAGTAACCTTACCACATAATGCATGTGAGGTCACACACAGACCTCCCAGGTTTTGTTGCAGAAGGCAACAAGAAAGCAGATGCATTAGCAATGGCAGTACAAACTGCTAATGTTCCTGACATCTTTGCCCAGGCAAAGCTGTCTCATGCGTTTTTCTATCAAAATATACCTGCCCTTATGAGAATGTTTAAGCTCTCAAAGGAGCAGGCAAAGGCTATTGTAGCTACATGCCCTAATTGCCAAAGCTACCAAATACCATCTATGGGGACGGGAGTCAATCCCAGAGGTCTGAGTAGCTGCCAGCTGTGGCAGACAGATGTAACTCACTTTGCACCTTTTGGAAAGTCAAAATATGTGCATGTATCAGCTGACACATTTTCAGGAGCAATATTTGCATCATCACATGCAGGAGAAAAGACCATGCACACAATAAAACACTTTCTCCTCGCTTTTGCCACCCTGGGTGTACCAAAAGAGATTAAAACAGATAATGGACCAGCCTATACCTCCAACAAGTTAAAGGAGTTCTTCAATGAATGGGGCATAGCGCACAAGACCGACATACCAAAAACCCCACAGGACAATCCATCGTGGAAAGGACACATCAAACCCTCAAAAGAGTCCTCGATCAACAGAACAGGGACACAAAAGCCACAACTCCAGTGGAAAGACTTTGCAAGGCTCTCTATGTCATCAACTTCCTGAACTGAACAGCATCAGAGCCTGACCCACCAATTCTTCGCCACTTTGCAAATACCACCCAAGCAAAGCTCACTGAGAAACCACCTGTGCTCGTGAAGGACCCTGAAACACACCAGATTTCTGGGCCTCACCAGTTGATTACTTGGGGAGGAGGGTATGCGTGCGTGCTACTACCATATGGTCCAAGGTGGTACCCAGGAAAATACGTGAAACCCTCCTTAGGAACTGCGAACACTACCTCTGCAGATGGAGACAAGAACTCTCCTGAGGCAAACACAAGACCACCTCAGAACCAAACCAGCTCCGCCTGGAGACAAAGACGTCGCCGAACATCCACAAACACAAGAACAGACCGCCCCATTACAAGACAGCAGACAAGACAGAAAGCTAAAATATAGTCTGCTGTATCAGGCCATAGATAGCCTTAACACTGAAATGTTCCCTGAATTATGCATTATTACACTGTGTTTTGTATTTTAAAAATCCCTTTACTTCCCTCTTCCTAACCCTTAGAACCCCTAACCCCCAACCCACTCCTCCTCCCTTAGTGTAGCTTAGAAATTAAAAGAAAAAGGTGGGGGGGGGGGAACACAGAAAAGGACAAGGCAGAAATCCCTCTCATCATAAAGATAACAATTTTGCTTATATTCCCTATCAGAAGCCCTATTCCTGCCCAAAGATGAAAAATATCTCCGTCAGTGCTGTTCTCACTGCTGCCTTGATGTTCCTCACCGTACCGAGTGCCTTCTGCTGGATTTGCCCTCAGCCCAGCCATAATGTTTGGGTAACCTTAGCAAAGACATTTAAACAGGACAACATGTGCTTGTCCATGGGAAGCATTGATAATCCACTTTCTACTTGTCTAGTAGGAATTCCCTTTGCAGCAGACGACTGGCCTGTCTATAACTCAGAGCTCCTCCGCGCGACAGGTAAGAGACCCAATGTGGCTGATACTTGGGACGAGTGGACAAAAATTCTATCAGATGCTCGAGAGGAGCCCCAAGAATTGGAGCTGTTGGGGTCCTCCAAGGCCACATATTGTGTCAAATTTTACTTTAGATGTCCAAAAAACAACTGGCCAGAAATTGACCAACAAGAAAACACATATCGAAAAAATGTGTCACCAATTAACCAAACCTGTAACTCTCATGATTGGTGCAATTACACGGCTCATGCGCTTTCTGTGTCTTCCCTTCACCTCAAAGTATTACCCAAGGGAATGTTTCTCATCTGTGGTGACAGAGTATGGGCTGCGATCCCCTCCCGACTCCAGGGAGGTCCCTGTACCCTTGGAAGACTTTCTACCCTTACTCCAAATATCACTCTATTACATAAATGGAAAAAGGAAAACTAATCAAAACGCCTAAAAAGGTCCTACACTGAATTTGATGAAAATTGTGATCCTAAATTATACGATTGGAACAAACCAAAAAAGGTTGCTGTCTCACTGTTTTTACCCTGGGTAGCTGCTGCTAAAGCCCTCGATGAAATCAATCACCTTGGGTGCTGGCTCAGCAAACAAGCTAATGCCACATCTGCAGCCCTGAGTGATCTCTTAAAGGAAGAAGAAACCACCAGACAGGCTTCGCTCCAAAATCGAGCAGCAATCGACTTCCTGCTGCTTGCCCACGGACACGGCTGTGAGGACTTTGAAGGAATGTGCTGCTTCAACCTCTCTTAGCGCTCAGAATCCATCCATGCGAACATCCAGAAACTGAAAGATCTCGTGAAGGACTTTAAAGTAGAAAGAATCCCAGACTGGGTCAATGAACTTTTTGGGCAATGGGGATTAATGGGATGGGCTGCATCTTTTGTAAAGGGAATATTGTTAATTCCCCTTGTAATTGTTATTGTATTAGCTACGTTCTTGTGCCTTGTTCACTGTTTCAAAAGAACTATAGCAAACGCCTTTTTTGTAAAAACAGAAAGTGGAATTGTAGTAAACCCCACAGGCCTGGCAAAGGCACCATCACGGATTTAACAACAGGATTGCTGACACAGCAGCAAAGAAGTTTCCTGACCCCCCGACTCACAACCTACTTTTGTACCCTTATAAGGAGAAAAATCTTGTTAACCCTACTATCGGTCACATATGGTCCCTCTAACCTTTGTCCATTGGTCAAGTTTGGATACCGGCCAAGGGTATAAAAGTAGCTTACTGTACCCTACTAACTTAGAAGAAGAAGAGGTGAGACCCTTCACGAACTCCCAGAATAAAGCCATCTTCGAGGAACAGCCAGCGACTTTTCTTCTTCTCTCTCTCCGTCTGCTTGAAGCCTTATGCCACGGGCAAACTAACCTAGCAGCAGCTGAAATCTTAAGAGCTGGCTAATCACGATAAGAGCTGTATATCACCCTGCTTGCTAGAGGTTTGTCCCGTGGCCTTGGTCTGAGCGAGCTGGCCTCCAGTGCT
>WSPJ01000190.1:0-27918 GCA_009764595.1 Geothlypis trichas
ATCAGGTGGGACCTCTGCCTGAAGCTCTTCCTACACTCCAAGCACTTGTAGGGCTTCTCCCCATCATGAAGCTGCTCCTGGGCCATCAGCTCTGAGCTCTGGCTGAAGCTCTGTCCACCTTCCCGGCACAGGGTGGGTCTTTCCTTCTCAGAGCACCCTGGGCTGGGTTTGGACCCCCTCCTCCTGTGGGATTTCTGGGGACTTTCCTCCCTGTTGGAATTTTGCACTGTGGCATCACTTAAAATGGCCTCTTCCATGAGGTTCTGCCAAGGAGATTTGTCCTCCGTGGTCTCCATCCTCAGCTCCTTCTCTGTGGGAGGAAGGACAAGGAGAGGATGGGATTTGCCTCTCTGCCAAAGGGAAGGGGAAGGAGATCCCCCCAGTACATCCCTGTCAGGATGGGGTTTGCAGCAGGGTTGACCTGCAGCCAGGGGCTGTGCTGGGCTGGGAGATGGAGCAGGAGAGAGGGGGAAAGGGGCACTTACTTCCTCCTCACCTGCCTGGGTGTCCCAGGGCTCCTTCCTGTTCCTTGCAGCTTCCTCCTCCACTGAGTCAAGGCTGGGGAATGCGAAATCCTGTTCGCGGAAGAAAACAAAGGGTGCACACATTGTGTTTTGTACTGGTTTGAAGGCAAACCAGGGGGAGAGTCTAAGTCAGAATTACAATTTAATAAGAAAATTAGGATCAAGGCAATGATACAGAAACACTGCCTTAAACTGACAGAGTCAGGATATAACCTGACACCCTGCTGGTCAGGGTGGTGGCAGTAGTGCCATTAAATGGTGGCTGCAGTTCTGTTGGAGTGATGAATGTGATTCTGTCCAAGCAGTGATCCTGTAGAAGGGTCTGGTCTTCCTAAGAAAGTCCAGTGGTGGTTCTGGAGCTCTTGTCCTCTGGGAATCCAGTAGGCAGGGTGCTCCTGGTGTTGAAAGCCTCAGCTTATATCCAGGTAGGAATGCTTGGATCCTCCCCCTGGGTGGAGCATCCCACAATGGGATGATGGAATTTGATCAGTCCTGCAGTGACACTCAATGGCCCATTCACAGAAGATTTATCCCCTGGAGGGCGTTATCAGGGCTGAGTCATGCAAGAGATAAAGAACACTGCCCCACCTGTTCATAGCAGTTGATGAAGATGGGGATTGAAAACATGCATTTGGTTCCATCTTCCATTGCAACCTGAAACAGTGGGGTAATCCCTGCTCAGGGGGTGAACACCACCCCCCTTACCCAAACTGGCTCAGGTGTAAAACCCCCACCCTGGGAAGGCCACAGACACAGGGGACAATGTCACACTTGCCCTGCCCCAGGGGAGGTCTCTGTCCCTGTCACTCCCTTGCTGTCACCCCTTTTCTCTTTCTTTCCATCTCTCTCTCTACCTCACATTTACTGTTCATTAAAACCCATGTTGGATTTGGTCTCGTTAGCACTTTAATTGGGGCAGAGGAATCCCTCTAACAATTTTCTTAACTGGATTGCAACATTATATTTGGCACAGTGAGTTCAGGGCACTGTTCTCTGACCCCAAGTGCCTTTGACAACAGCATGGATCCCTCCTCTGATGAGGTTGAGGTTCTTTCTGGAGGAACCCCGTGGAAACTTGGATGCAGCTTCCTCTGCAGGACTTACAGGAGAAATGATGAGGAAGATGCCAGTTGTGGGTGGCCAGTGTAAAGAAATTATTTTGTTGTCCTTCCTTGACAAGTTTGTTAAAATCACTGGAGGAGAGGGAGCAAATGTTACCAGCAAGACTGACAAGGTTCATTCACCCCATGATGAGGAGCACAAGGCTGCTGAAAGTTCTACAGGAAGCTTAGCTCAAGTAGCTAAATTCCCAAATAACTCATGAATTCCTAGACATGGGTACTTTACCAAATGTGAGAATCATTTTCCTCTTCATCCCTTTCACCTTTATGAGAGCTACAGAGAGCTTCCCCTTCTTTTTTAATAATCTGTATTGGGCCAAATTTTCTCTTTTCTTTTATCAGAACCTGCCAGCAGCAGAGCTCGAGCTGTTCAGAAACCAATGAAACTTGGAATTGCCTCAAGATTGCTTCTATTGTCAGTTTATTCATGTTTGGGATTTCTTTGTGTTTTCATCACATGTTACTTGTGGGAAAATCAAATATTCTTCAAAGCATTTTATGCAGAGTTAAGTTTGATTTCTGCAATGTTTATTTTGTCCAGTGCCTAGGTGATGCTCAAGGGGTCTCTGTTCTTCTCAGCTGGGAGGATGCTTGGGAGGGGCTTGGGAGAGTTGTCTCTGTCCCTGTCACCCCAGGCCATTCCCCAGTGGTGTCCCTGTCCCTGTTACCCCAGGCAATTCCCCAGGGGGTCTCCATCATTCTCACCCCAGGCAATGCCTGGGGGGTCTCCCTCCCTCTCACCCCTGTGCCAGGGGGTGCTCGGGGCAGTCTCTGTCCCTCTCAGCCCAGGGGATGCTCGGGGGTCTCTGTCCCTCACCCTGGGGGATGCTCGGGGGGTCTCCATCCCTCTGGCCTCAGGCAATGCCTGTGCAGGGCTGGGGACCAGGGGCTCTGTGTCCCTCTCACCGCTGAGGCTGCTCGGGGCTGGGGGGGCTCTCCCACCTTCTCACCCCTGGGGAGGCCGGGGGGGTCTCTGTCCCTCTCAGCCCTGCTGTGACCCCACCCAAACATCATCGGGGTCACAGGGACAGAGACACCCCCAAAGCCCCAGAAGGGCTGAACCTGGGATTTGGTTTGGGGCTGAGGATTTAGGAAGGGTCTGGAATTGGGGCTGGGCTTGGAGTTGGGGCTGAGATTTGGATTAGAGCTGGGATTGGGGTAGAGGCTAGACATGGGATTGGCTTTAGGGCTGGGGTTGGGTCTGGGGCTAGACGAGTCTGGGACTGCAATGGGATTTAATACAGAACTGTGAGTGTGTCTAAATATGGAGTGAGATTGAGACCAGGATCAGGGTCAGGTTTGGGACTGAGCTCCCCCAGAGCGGGACAGGGGGGATGTCACTGTGGGATGGTTTGGGGAAAATCCTGATTTGGGGAAAAAACAAGGTGTGAATGCCTTCGGTTGAGAATTCCTCCCACCCAAGTCCATTTCTAGAAGTCACCTGATGTCCAAAAATCAAGAGTGAATAAAAACAAGCCACCAGGAATTTCCCATGTCCAGTCTCATCCCTTTGGGGTTCTGGTGGTCCTTCATCTCAGGGCTGGTGGGGATCCCCCTTCACCAGAGTCCTGCTTATGGATTCTGGGAGGTTTTGGGGTCCCAGGGTCCTCCTCTCCAGCCTCCCCTCAATTCAGCCACTTGGGGTTCCCCCTTCTTTCCACCACCCTGTTGTTGTTTAGCACAAATTTGTTTGAAAACCTCCAAAAGGAGTTTCCTCTAGAATGCAGATTCAGTAGCCCCACCCTCGGCCAGTTCGGGAAAATATTTCCTTGGAGAAAAGTGGAAAAAGCTTTATTTAACAGGCAAAGCATTCATCAGCACAGAAATTGAACAATATTAAGCAATAAAACCTCCTGTTGCTCCAAAAAAGATTACAAACTTTAAAAGCCCCTTCGTGGGCTGAAGCTCAGCTTTCTCAGTGTCTCATCAGTCTTTTATCAGTCTCCTATCAGTCCCTCCAGCACTGGAAATGCCATGGTCCACACCTCGACAGGTGTGAGGTGCCGGTGGTGTTCTGGGTGTTCAGTCCAGAGCAGGTTTGAACAGCTCCAAAGAAAAACAAAAATCACAGTTGGGGGAACTTCTTTGCCTCAGCGAGCTAAAAACTAACTAAAAGCAAAGAGAGCTCTGTCCCACTGTCTGTCCATCCAGGAGCCAGAATGTGGAGGAGTGAGTGCAGTTTCTGAAAACAAACTGCTGCTTCTTCCTCCTCTCCTTCACTCTCAGAACCAGCCTTAAATGTGCAGAACTCATTTCTGGGCTAAACAGACCGATGGGGCACGAGCATCACGAAGTCACCCCAGGACACGCCCCGGTCAGGGTCAGGGGGTCCAGTCCCCGCCTCATCTCCGGGCTGCCGGGGGTCCCCCAGCTCCGGTATCGCCCCTTCCCCTCTCCCCGCCCCGGGGGTCCCCCGTTCCACAGCCCCGGCTCTCACGGGGATCCCCAAAACAATGTCCCGCCCCGTCCGTACCGGGCCATCCCCACGTGGACCCCCCGGGACCCTCCCGAGGGGCGATCGCGGCTCCTCTGCCCCCGAAAAAGCTCCTCTGAGGGAGCCCGGAGATATCTGGGGCTCGGGTCCGGGATCTGCCGGCTCCGAACATTGTCCAAAAAAATCCTCCTGGAGACTCCTGGCTGGAGTTATTTGGGAATTGAGCGACTTGAGCTGGGCTTCTTGTGGGACTTTCAGCAGCCCCTTGTGTTCCTCACCTTGGAGTGAATGAACCGTGTCAGTCTCGCTGGTATCATTTGCTCCCTTTCCTCCAGTGATTTTAACAAACTTTTAAAGGAAGAACAACAAAATGTTTTCTTTACACTGGCCACCCACCTCAGCCATTTTCCTCCTCAGTTCTCCCATAAGTTCCCCAGGAGGAAGGGGAGACTATGTCCAAGTTTCCCAGAATTATCCCAGGAAGAAGCACAACCTCCTCACAGGCTGGAACCATGCTGTTGTCAAAGGCTTTTGGAGTCAGACAACAGTGCCCCGAACTCACTGTGCCAAAATAATGTCACAATCTGGTTAAGAAAATTGTTAAAGAGATTCCTCTGCCCCAGTTAAGGTGCTAATGAGACCAAATCCAAAGTGGATTTTATGGAACTGTAAATGTGAAGTAGAGATAGAGATGGAAAGAAAGAGAAAAGAGGGGACAGCAAGGGAGTGATAGGGACAGAGACCTCCCCTGGAGCAGGCCAAGTGTGACATTTTCCCCTGTGTGTATGTGGCCTTCCCAGGGTGGGGGTTTTACACCTGAGCCAGTTTGGGTAAGGGGGGTGGTGTTCACCCCCTGAGCAGGGATTACCCCACTGTTTCAGGCTGCAATGGAAGATGGAACCAAATGCATGTTTTCAATCCCCATCTCCATCAACTGCTATAAACAGGTGGGGCAGTGTTCTTTATCTCTTGCATGGCTCAGCCCTGATAACGCCCTCCAGGGGAGAAATCTTCTGTGAATGGGCCATGGAGTGTCACTGCAGGACTGATCAAATTCCATCATCCCATTGTGGGATGCTTCACCCAGGGGGAGAATCCAAACATTCCTACCTGGATATAAGCTGAGGCTTTCAACACCAGGAGCAGCTTGCCTACTGGATTCCCAAAGGACAAGAGCTCCATAACCACGACTGGACCTTCAGAGGAAGACCAGACCCTTCTACAGGATCACTGCTTTGGCAGAATCATGTTGATCACTCCAACAGGACTGCAGCCACCATTTAATGGGACTGCTGCTACCACCCTGACCAACAGGGTGTCAGGTTATATCCTGACTCTCTCAGTTTAAGGCAGTGTTTCTGTATCATTGCCTTGATCTTCATTTTCTAATTAAATGGTAATTCTGACTTAGACTCTCCCCCTGGTTTGCCTTCAAACCAGTACAAAACTCAATGTGCTCATCCCTTGTTTCCCTCCCAAAGCAGAGTTTCCCATCCCCAAACTTTTTCCAGATGGAGGAGGAGGCTGCAAGGAAGAGGAAGACACCCCAGCACACCCAGCCAGGTGAGGAGGAAGTCAGTGCCCCTTTCCCCATCTCTCCTGCTCCATCTCCCAGCCCAGCACGGCCCCTGGCTGCAGGACAACCCTGCTGCCAACCCTGTCCTGCTGGGGATGCACTGGGGGGATCTCCTTCCTCTTCCCTCTGGCACGGAGGCAAATCCCATCCTCTCCTTGTCTTTCCTCCCCCAGATAAGGAGCTGAGGATGGAGACCACAGAGGACAAATGTCCTTGGAAGAACCTTGTGGAAGAGGCCATTTTGAGTGACTCCACAGTGCAGAATTCCAATGGGGAGGAAAATCCCTGCAAATCCCACAGGAGGAGGGGCTCCACACCCAGCCCAGTGGGCTCTGAGGAGGAAAGACCCACCCTGATCTTGAAGGAAGGTGGACAGAGCTTCAGCCAGAGTTTGGAACTGGTGGTCCATGGGCAGCTTCATGATGGACAGAAACTCCACAAATGCTGGGAGTGTGGAAAGAGCTTCAGGCAGAGCAGCACCCTGATCAGCCACCAGATGATCCACACTGGGGAATGGGCCTACAAGTGTGGGGAATGTGGGAAGGGCTTCAGCTACAGATCCACCCTCTTCACCCACCAGCGAATCCACACTGGGGAGAGGCCCTACAAGTGTCCCCAGTGTCAGAAGAGGTTTCGGACCAGCTCCCATCTCCTCAGGCATGCCGATTCAGATTCACACGGAGGAGAGGCCCTTCCTCTGCCCTGACTGTGGGAAGGGCTTCAAGCGCAACTCCCACCTCATCATCCACCAGCGCATCCACACTGGGGAGAGGGCCTACGAGTGTCCCATATGTGGGAAGAGGTTTCAGTCCGGCTCAAATCTCCGTCTGCATGAGCGCATTCACACCCAGGAGAGGCCCTTCCTCTGCCCTGATTGCGGGAAGGGCTTCAAGCACAGCTCCACCCTCATCATCCACCGGCGCATCCACACTGGGGAGAGGCCCTACGAGTGTCCCCAGTGTGGGAAGAGCTTCACCACCTGCTCTCACTTGACCCGACAACAACGGAGCCACCGGTAAGGGAAGCCCTGCAAATGCCCCAGCTGCAGGAACATCTTCATGCACCGCTCCAGCTTCATCCCCCATGGGAGAAACTACATTGGGAAAAGCCCTGGATATCCTTGTTCCCAATGGTCCATGCTGGGAAGACACCTGTCCCTTTTTCCTGCCCCTGGCAATGACCTGATGTTTGATGGAAGAACATGAGGGTCTGGCCATGGCCATGTCATTACATTCACTCACACCTCAGGTCACTGCCAGGGGCAGGAAAGGGACTCTGTCTCTCTCTCTCTGAGGAGAAGAGTGTCCTTTCAAGCAGGGAAAATTGTGGCCAGGCAGACCCAGTGAGTTGTGTTCTAGTGTTCCCTGTAAAGATTGGGGGGTTTTTTATCCCTTCTGTTATCAATTATGTTTCTGTTCCTCTTTGTTCCATATCTCGTTGTTGTTCCCAATAAATTGTTCTTATCCCAGTGCGGGATCATTGCCTTTTGTGCTTGCCATGAGAGGTGGGAGGGCAGTGAGGGCAGCACGGTTTTAGCGGGAGCAGGAAATTGGGGAATCCCATTCCTGAACCCTGACCCATGGAAACCGAGCATCCCAGCTGGTCCCAGCCCTGGTGTCCATGGCAACCACCCCTGGCATGGGGTCTCCATGGAGCTGCCATGGAAACTGACCATAGCAACAGGGGGCTGGTGATGGTTGCCATGGAAACTGACCATAGCAACAGGGGGCTGGTGATGGTTGCCTGATAAGGATCAGATTTGTCACAGACCTCAGAGGGGATCCATGGGGACATTCCAAGAGTCTCCAGGATGTTCCAGAGCTGGAATGTCACAGGTACAGACAGGGGCTCCATGGTTACCTCCCAGGGCTTTCTGGGGATGGTAAAGAGCCCTGTGGTCAGAGGCAGTCACAGCCATTCCATGGTGACATCCCAGGCCACCTTGGGCTGCAAAGGCACCGATCTGTCACAGGCACTCACAGGGGCTCCACGGTGACATCCCAGGAGTCCCCAGGCTGCCAAAGTGCCGGGATGTCCCAGACACTCACAGGGGTTCCTGTCATGGGCACAGTGGGAGCTTCAGGCAAAGATTATTAGAGAAGCTCCTGTTGGGTCACGAGATGCAGAAAGGATCCCCAATAGACCCCACAGATCCCCAAATGTCACAGTTGAATCAGAGATGATCAGAAGGCTAAGGGCTAAAAGCCACCTGTTTGTTAAATCCTCTTCTTTTATACCTTGGTTTGCTACAGGTGGACCTCATTGGTCATTTAATCAACACATTTCCAGTGACTGGCTAATTAGGACACACTCTTCAGTAAACGACTTTATGAAAACATAAACTCTTTACAAATACTGTCAGGGCACCAGTTTTACATTGGTCCCTTCTGAGGGCTGCCTGGATGGGAGAAATGCTCCTGTAGCAGTTCTGTGCCATTTAAATGGAGATGCACGGGACTTTTTCAGTCTTCAGCTTCTTGTTTATTGCTATCCTATCTAAAGTTTTGCATGCTGTGCTCACTAGGTTCAGCATGTTGGAAAAACACCTCAAAATGTCCCCAAAATGTACGGTTTCAAGGTCTTTTAAAGTTTTCTCATCCAATTAACTCTTCAAACGTACATTATTTCTACTGATCTACCCATAACTCCTTGACTTCCCACATAATTTCTGCACTGTGCTTTCCTTGACCAAGCACCCTGTGCCACCAACACTGCAGAAAATGGAGTAGATGAAGAAGAGAGGGACTACACACTAATTCCTTCATCTTGCTTCCTATCTACACCATACTAAACCTCCCAAAACCTAAATTTCTCAGCCAAGTGACATACTATACTACTCTCTATCATCCATTTCACATATTGGTAAATTCTAATTTATCTCAGAGTCTTGGCAGCCTTCTCCATGGCCGAAGGTGAAGGCCAGTGTATCTCTTGGGGTCAGGACCCCTCAGAGCAGACAGAGAAATATTCCCTGTGCCCTGGATTCCCACACATTTAACATGTGAAGTTAACCCTTTAACATGCGAAGTTACCCAAAAATGTTCCAGGTAAGTAGGATCAGAAGGAGAAGAAATAGAGAACAACAGGAAGACAAAAAATCCATAGAAAGACAGAGACATAGGTACCAACTGCTCATGTTCCAGCACTGCTAACAGAGGAACCCCAGCAGAAGGCCGGATCCAGACCCTGGGCTGGGCTCGTGCTCCGGCTTTTTACCCCCTGGGCCTTCATGGGCCCGCCCCTGGGGTGGGACTGCCAGTTGCTTGTCCAATCAGAGTCAGGGTAGCACCAGCTGCTGGTGTGTGATTGATTGATTGATTGATTGATTGATTGATTGACAGCTGGGCCAATCAGAGCTGGGTTAACATCACCCCCTGCTGTGTGTTTGACAGCTCTACCAGGCCAGGACTGGGGGCGGGGCTCTGTCCCACCACAAACCAAGGCCTGACCCGGCCCTGGCCCCACACGGGCATTCCGAGCATCCCAAGGTGTCTCGGGACATCGATCTCATCCAGCCTCTGACAGCGACCACGGTGACACTGCGGAACCTCATGGAGCCATTGGTCAGTTGTGACAATGGAGATCCAAGGAAGCTGTGGTGGGACTGGGGAATCCAGGAATCATGGAATCAAGGAGACCATTGTGCAAATCATGGGCCCTGTGGAAGCAAGGATGAGTGATCAAACTGTGGTCTGATTGTGATTTATTTAAAATAGAAACAAGGAGCCATTGTTTTACAGCAGGGCTCCGTGGGGCCAATGGACCTGCTGGAGTGCTTTCCCAGAATTTCCCGGCTGAGGTAGAGCAGCGCAGTTCCATCAGTCCAAGGGGCTGAGGGCTGCAGCAGCGGACAGCGGCTTCGGTGTGAAGACAGGTCCGGCAAGCCCTCAACCTAGGGTCACGACCTTCCACGGCCAAGGTGGCAGGCTTCGTGCCCTGACCCTTGGACGAGGGAAATAGTTGGCCACCAGCGAAGTCAGCAGGTGTGAAGAAGGAGGCAGCAAACAACCTCAGCAAGTCGAGACGGTTTATTGCTTGAACGGGAGGGGGGGGTGAACTTGGGAAGGGCTGAGGGAGTTTGCCAAGGAGAAGCTGGGTGCAACCAGCTTAAATACAGTAAGGGAGGAGCACAAGTGACAGACAATGATTGGACAAGGGAAAGGATGGGCAGGGCAGGAGACCAACGACAAACAGCAGGAGGTGGGAAAAGGGTGTGGCCAAGGCCAGGGGACCAGTCCCGGCTCGAGTAGGAAGAACCTTCTGGAAGCCGGGCTGGGCTGGGGAAGAGATTGACAACCGTGGGGAGGGGAGGTTATGGTTGACAGACAGGGGAAACTGTATCTGGGTTGGCTGTCGGAAAAGAGAGAGAGGGAGTGACATGAGCAACTTGCTCAACCAGGGGAGGGACCGGCTGGGGACAAACCATACCACAAAAAAAAGGGGGGATGGAACATACCATTAAACAATACAAAATAAAGCCAACTAATAACAACTGATCGAATAAGAAAACCGAACGCACCGCAACAATGGACCCTTGTGACTCTGTTGGGGCTCATGAAACCAAGAAGCCATTGTGACATTGCCAGACCTCATGGAATCAAGGAGACCATTGTGACAGTGTTAGGACTCATAAAGTCAATGGAACATGGAACAGGTCTGCTTGGTTTGGACTCCTGGGGGCTGTCTGACTGGTCCCACTGAATTTGGCATGTCAAGGGCCACTTCCCATCTGACCGTGAAGCACTGGGGCTCTGTGCTTTTATTCCTACGGGAAAGAACTGTCTTTCTTGTCTAGGCACCCATGGCCGAAATTGGGATTCTGAATCTAAAATTCTCCATATCCAAGGGTCACTCCCAGACAAAATCTGCCCGTACAGTCAAGTCGGGCTAGACTTGGCCTCTGGTGACTGCCTCTCATCTGCCCCTGCATCACTGGGGCTCACTTGTTTCCTTCCTATGGAGACCATTGTGACACTGTGGAGCATTGTGGAGCCAAAGGGCCATGGTGACACTGTAGGAACTTGTGGAACCAAGGGGATCATTGTGACACTGTGAGTACCATGGATCCAAGGCGCCATTGTGATATTGTGGAGTCTTGAGGAACCATGGAGACCGTTGTGACACTTTGGAACCTTGTGAAATGCAGGGCTTCATAGTGATACTGCAGGGTACCATGGATCCAAGGGACCATTGTGACACTGTGGGGCCTCATCGAACCAAGAACATCATTGTGGCTCTGCTGGGCCACATGGTCCCAAGGGGCCAGTGTGAAGCAGCAGGGCCTCGTGGAGCCAAAGGGCCGCTGTGATCCTGCAGGACACTGTGGATCCATGGAGAGCATTGTGACATGGCAATGCCCCATGGAATCATGGAGACCTTTGTCTGTGGGACCCCACAGAACCAAAGGAACATTGTGACCCTGCAGAGCCTCATGGAGGGAAGGGGTCATTGTGACGCTATGGGAAGTTGCGGAAACAAGGTTATAATTTTTGAATTTCTGGGCCCCAATGGAACCAAGAGGCCATGGTAACAGAGAAGGGCTTCATAGAACCCAAAGAGCATTACGACACAGTGAGGCCTTGTGGAACCATGGAGACCATTAGGATCCTTCAGGACTTGTTTAACCAAGGGGCCATTATGACACCTGAGGGCATCATGGAAGCAAGGAACCATTGTGACACTGCAGGGCTCTGTGGAGCCAAGGGAATAACATAGATCTGGCTTCCTGGTCTCCCAGGGCTCACCTGACAGGTCTGGCTGACCTTAGAATGTGGAAGGCCACTTTCATCTGCCCCTGAAACACTGGGCCTCTGGGCTTTCCTTTGTATGGAAAAGAACAGTCAATCTTTTCCAGGTATCCAGGGCCAAAATCTGGATTCCACCTCCAAATTTCTGTGTAACCAAGGATTGCTGCCAGACAAAATCTGCTAGGACAGACAGGTCTGGCTGGTCTTTAACTCTTAAATATATGAACTCATCTGTTTTCCAAACACTGAAAAGGGCTCTTTGCTTTGCCTTGTATGGAAAAAACTTATCCTTCTCTAGGCACAAATGTCTGAAACTAGGATTCCACATTCATAATTTTGAATATCCAAGGTTTGCTCCAAGCAAACCTGCCAGGATAGACAGGTCAGGCTTGCCTTGGCCTCTGGTGGCTGCTGTTCATCAGCTCCTGAAACATGGGGGCTCCATAGTTTCCTTCATATGAAAACCAATGTGACACTTGGGAGCCTTGTGAAATGAAGGGGCCATTGTGACACTGCAGAGCACCATGGGTCCAAGGGACCATTGTGACACTGTGGAGCCTCGTGGAACCCAGGACATCACTGTGGCACTGTTGGGCCACATGGTCCCAAGAGGCCAGTGCAAAGCAGCAGTGCGATAGTTAGCCCAGCTGTAACTCAGTCAGCCAGATTTTACCTCAGATGAACTGGGCGCGAGTTTCAAGCCCTGGGAATCATTTGTTTACCTTAGGGTGAGGTTGAGAGTACCCCATAAGCCTTTAGTGTTGTTATGCTAAGTTGCTGAAGTTGTATTCCGCTATTGGTTACTTGTTTCCCCTATATGGTTATTGTTCTAGAGTGTTCTACCCCCAAGTGTACATGTTTTTGCATCCCCTTTGTCTCAGGTCTTTGGATCCTGACCCTCATGGTATTCTTGACTTCTCCATGTTTATTGTTTTTGACCCTGTTATTAAAGTTCCTTTTAATCAACTCCATTGATCCTGCTCCTTTTCATTTTCACCACCCTCGCCCTGAAGTTAGGGAACCAGAGAGGTTTGTCACAGCCACCCTCATTGTGACATTTGGCGCCTGAACAGGGACCATGACATTCAGGGCTCCCTGTGTCAATCACGTCAGCTGGGGTTAGCTGATGGATAGGCCAGTGCTCGCTGGGATTTTGGATTGTGCCAGGCCTGGCAGATTCATTCTTTCTTCAAGGGACCTTGCCCAGGATCCAGAGGGACAACGACGGTTTCACCTGCATAGGATTGCAGGTGGGTTTGGGGAAATGCAAGACATTTGTTGCCCATTTTGCCACTGTGTTTTTACAGTATGAACCCACATACCAAAATTGATTTTGGGTGTTCGGTGGCTGCTCCCCCTAAAGTGGACACAGAGAAAAATGGGCAGCCAGATGTCCAATGTAGAAAAGAGCATATATGGATGCTTTATGTTAATTCTCATTGATCGTGACAAAATATTTTCAAAGAACAATTTAAAATTATTCATGAGTGGATGATTAAAAATTTTCCAGATGCCTCTGCTGATTAAATCCATACCACTGAATTTTGGGACTCAGTGGGAGTTAAACTGTACAACCTTTCGATCAAAAGGGACCCCATTGCACCCTGCATGCTCCCCATCCTCCACACCATCCTTGAGACCCTTCACCAGCAAGCAGCGTGTTGAAAACTCAATCCATTGGTCACTCCAAACTCGGGACCTCCCCTCAAACCTGCCTTTCTTAGATCTTCCGCGATGGTCCAAGATGGCAATGGCCACGTGGTGTTGGAGCATCATGCCCTGGAGACTCAAGACGGAAGGAGCCTGAATGTGGCTCAGGAGCCCAACCATCCTCCCTCCATCTTGGCTCCTCCACTTCCTGCTACCACAACCTTCTCTTCTGTCCTGAACAAAACTCCAGACTCCACCCCCCCGAAACTGCGGGTCAGGCCCCCCACTGTCAGCCATACTCTCCACCTTGGGCCATGCCTCCAGTTAAGGAAGGAGACTGGAAAATAGCCTTGAAACTCCTCGTTGCCCCCATATGAAAGAAAGGGTCAGAATCCCAGGTATCAGCCATTGGTTTACGGGGAAATCAAGGATCTGTGTAGGGCAGCTAAAGACCATAGGAAGGACTTACCTTGTTTTAATGTCCTAATGAGGGCCATGTTTGCAGCACATGTATTAACCCTCTATGATTTAAAATATGTTATGACCATGTTCTTGTAACCTACAGAATACAGCTGAGAAGGGGGATGGAAGTATTTACTAAATCACTATGCTAATAATGAGGCAAGGGCAGAATTGACAATCAGCCATCTAGCTGGAGAAGGACAACACAGCCTACCAGATGATCAAGCAGCAGGTATCCCCAGAGAAATACTGGATGATATCAAAGAGATGGCCTTGCAAGCTTTAATCCAGGTATCGGATGGTAGCACCCCCAATTTGGACTACCTTGGCTGACTGCAGCTAAAGCTTTAGGACAATTGGACCATCTTGGGTGCCTGTTAAGGAAGCAAACCAAAGCTGCCTCCCTCACACTGAGTGGCCTGCTCTCAGACACAGAGACCATCAGACATGCCACCTTGCAGAACAGCCATAGAGTTTTTACTCTGGGCACATGGGCATGGCTGTGTAGACTCTGAGGGATGTGTTGCATGAACCTCTCCAGGCATAGCGAGTCAATCCACAAGAGCATTCAGGTACTGAAGGAAGGGTTCAAGAAGCTTCAAGTGGAAAACCAAGACTGGTTCAATAAACTCTTCCAATCCAAGGGACCAAGGGGTTGGATGATGTCTAGCTAAAAGAGGACTGTTAATTCTCTTAGTGGTTGTTGTTGTATTGTTACTTGTTCCATGCTTGTTTGGATGTTTAAGGAAAGTTTTACAAAATTCTGTCAATTCCATCTTTGTTGTAAAACAAAAAGGAGAAAGATACCCAACACAGGTTCCTCATGGACTCCTTGGAGGAGAGAAGTGGAGGCCAGGATGGCACAAAAACCTCTCAGAGACTCACTGTGGGAACGAAAATCCTTAAAAGTACCTAAAAGTATTCTTAAATCCATAAAGTACCTTAAAAACCTTGAGTATCTCAAGGCATTAATGAGCTCCTGGAAGTGTCAGTACAAAGCTCTCAAGGGACTCGTTAAAGCATATAATTGGGGCCATGATTGCACAAACTTCTCACAGAGTCTGTTTCAAAGAGGAAACATGAAGTATCCTAAAATAACTGAAGTACTCTGAAGTATTAATGAGCCCCACTGAGTGTTGTTACTGACAAAGCCTCTCCAGGGACTAATTACAGCAGATAATTGGAGGCCATGATTGCACAAACCTCTCAGAGACTCCAAGGCAAAAGCCAAAGCCAAAGTCCTTTGAAAAACCTGCAGTCCCTGCAGGGAGCATTCAGGAGCCCCCAGGGCCATTGCTGAGCAAGGCTCCCCAGGGACTCCTTCCAGCAGATCCTTGAGGCCACTGGGATGTGGGCTAGGGGGGGATGCTGAGGGCAGGACAAGGGGCTGACAGTGCCCAGCCTGGCTGGGGCTGTGCCAGGAGGCCCCAGGGCCTCAGGACAAGGTGTCTCCTCCCAGCCCTTGGTGGCACAGACCCTGCTGTGACCCAGGGCACCAAGACTTGGCTTCTCTTTGTCCCCACCTGTCATCACTGCCTGCAGTTCTCTGCTCTGCCTGGGGCCTGGGGACACTTTCTCAGTCGTGTCCCTCAGTGGGACCCATTAAAAGTCCAAGAAAGTTTGGAGTTGGATTCTGCCTTGGAGTTCTGGAGAGGTTTCTTCAGCTGCCTCTCAGGGACTGATGTTCAGGGCCTGAGCACAAAGCCCCAGAGGCTCATTAAGGTCCTTGTGCTGTGTCTGTGCTGCTGAGCTGGGCTGGGCTTCTGGCACAGAGGCAGCTCCTGGTAAGCAAGAAGAGCTTCAAAAGCACATTTCTCTTGATGAGCAGCTCTTCTGCCAGCCCAGCAGGGCTGGGGCACTGCCTGCAGCCAGCCCGGGCACAGCACAGAGGCACAGAGAGCTTCAATCAGTCAGGGCTGGGAAGGTGCTGAGAAGTGCCTGGGGCACAATCACTGCCAGCCCTTGGCACAGGAACCTCTGGCTGCAGGAGAATGCAGCTGCAGCTCCTGGAGCCATCTCCTAAAGCCGGAACATGCCAATGCCTGCAGAGCCTGTGAGTACATTCTCTGATTGTCTCTTGTGCAGAGCAGCCAGGGGTGCCCAGGGCTGTCGTGCAGAGCAGGGTCCTGCAGCCCAGGGCGCTGTGCTGGGGCAGGGACTCTGCTGCCTGCCAGGGACAGCTCTCAGCCAGCCCTGGCAGCTGCTCCCAGCACTGGGGGACAAGATCTGGGAGGGAGGAGGCAGCTGGTCAGGCTTGGAAATGTTCTCCTTGAGTGGGGAGTGTGTTGGATTGTTCAGGACTGCTCCCAGCATGGCATTTAACTGTAGAACATTTCCAAATGGATTTTACAGGGAGCACAGTGAGGCAGGGGCTGCATGAAAGGGAAAATCCTGCTTGATTAATCTACTGCTCTGGGTTGCCAAGATGGGAAATTGCCCATAGATATCCATCTCTCAGTTCACGTTGAGAGAAATATAAAAATTTCTCTGAGATCTGAATAAACCAGGCATTAACAGAAATCAGCAGAAGGCTCCTCACATGCAGCATCCAATGCACTTTTCCAGCGCCCTCAGGGTTGCTCTGACATTGCCATCAGAGCCTGCAGAGCCAGAGATGCCCCTGGGCAGTGCCTGAGCTGGGAGGGGTCTGCAGGGCAGAGCTGAGCCCCCAGGGCTGGGCTGGGCTCTGGCAGCACTGGCAGGGCCCAGGCCTGGGCACAGGGAAGCAGCTGCTGGCAGGGACAGCTCCAGGCAGCAGAGCCCTGGGCAGGCAGTGGTGGGGAAAGTTCCCCCAGGCTGTGCTGGGATATTTAAAGTCCTCTCCAAACCCAAATATTCCATGATTGCTTTTGTTACAGATCTCCATGCCAAGGCACAGCAAATGTCCAACAGCAGCTCCATCAGGCACTTCCTCCTGCTGGCATTGGCAGACACGCGGCAGCTGCAGCTCCTGCACTTCTGCCTCTTGCTGGGCATCTCCCTGGCTGCCCTCCTGGGCAACGGCCTCATCATCAGCGCCGTAGCCTGCGGCCACCACCTGCACACGCCCATGTTCTTCTTCCTGCTCAACCTGGCCCTCGCTGACCTGGGCTCCATCTGCACCACTGTCCCCAAAGCCATGCACAATTCCCTCTGGGACACCAGGGACATCTCCTACACAGGATGTGCTGCACAGCTCTTTTTGTTTGTGTTCTTCATAGGAGCAGAGTTTTTCCTCCTGACCATCATGTGCTACGACCGCTACGTGTCCATCTGCAAACCCCTGCACTACGGGACCCTCCTGGGCAGCAGAGCTTGTGCCCACATGGCAGCAGCTGCCTGGGCCAGTTCCTTTCTCTATGCTCTCATGCACACAGCCAGTACATTTTCCCTGCCCCTGTGCCATGGCAATGCCCTGGGCCAGTTCTTCTGTGAAATCCCACAGATCCTCAAGCTCTCCTGTGCCAAAACATACCTCAAGGAACTTGGGCTCATTGCTGTTAGCTTGTGTTTAAATTTCGGTTGTTTTGTGTTCATTGTTTTCTCCTATGTGCAGATCTTCAGGGCTGTGCTGAGGATCCCCTCTGAGCAGGGACGGCACAAAGCCTTTTCCACCTGCCTCCCTCACCTGGCCGTGCTCTCCCTGTTCCTCAGCACTGGCACATTTGCTCACCTTAAGCCCCCCTCCATGTCCTCCCCATCCCTGGATGTGGCCCTGTCAGTTCTGTACTCAGTGGTGCCTCCAGCCTTTAACCCCCTCATCTACAGCCTGAGGAACCAGGAGCTCAAGGCTTCAGTGTGGAGTTTGATAACTGGATGGTTTCAGAAACATTAAACTGCTGAATTAAATTTCAGCAAATCACTTGGAATAAAAGTCATCTTGGATATGTCTTGTTTCCTTGAATTTGAAAACATTTTTCTATGTTTTATGTGTTTAAAATTGTCCTCAAATAAATGTAATTGTCCGTGCAGTTTCTGATTTTGTTTCTCCAACTCATTCACTGTGGCCACAGATTGTGTCAATTATCTCTTGGTGCCTTTAAAGGAACTCAGGTATCTCCCAGCAGAGTTTTCTGCAGAGATGCCGTTTTGTTGCCTTCTCTGGAGCTGCAGCAGCAATGTCTGTGTGCAGAGCTGGGGGCAGATCAGTGCTGGCCCAGCAGCTGTGCCCAGCAGCAGCAGCAGCACTTGGTGTTGCCAGTGCTGCTGCCGTGGCCCTGCCCCGCTGCCCTGGTGGCCCTGGTGTTGCTGCAGGGCCTGAGTGCTCTCGGGGCCGGGCACAGCCCTGGGGATGGCAGTGCTGGGGCTGCAGCAGAGACATGTAATATAAATCACTTCTGATATTTCTTTTGGGTTTGGTTGTGGGTTTGTTCTTTTTTCCCTGTGTTTCAGTTTTTTAATATTGTCCACAAAGTAAAGCCATTGGTTTTGCCATTTCTCTCTATTTTTCTCTTTACCTTCCCAGTGGCCACAGATTATGTTGGTGAGGGGCTTTGCTCTTGGTGCCTTTAAGGGACCTAAAGGATCTTCCAGCAAAGTTTTTTTTCCAGAGATCCCCTTGTGTTCCCTTCTCTGGTGCTGCAGCAGCAATGTCTGTTGTGCATATCTGGGGACAGATCAGTGCTGGCACAGCAGCCCTGCTCCTGTTGGCCACAGCATTCCTGATCCAGTCCAGGAGCCATTTGCCTTCTTGGCCACCTGGGCACACTGCTGACTCATGTCCAGCCTGCTGTCCATCATTCCTTGCAGGTCCCTTTCTGCCTGGCTGCTCTCCAGCCACTCTGTCCCCAGCCTGTAGCACTGGGGCCAAATTGCAGGGCCTGGTACTTGGATTTGTTAAGCCTCAAATTGCGCGGTTCAGCCCCTGGATCCAGCCTGTCCAGGTCTCTCTGCAGAGCCCTCCTATGCTCCCACAGATCAACACTCACGCCCAGCTTGGTGTCATCTGCAAAGATGTCCTGGCTTCCGTGGGGCCCCTCAGTGTCACAATGGCCTCTTGGTTACACCTGGCCCTGCACTGTCACACTGGTCTCCTTGGTTCCATGGGGTTTCTCAGTGTCACAATGTTCTCATTGGTGCTGCAGTTTCACAGTGGCCCCTTGGTTCCGTGGGGCCCCAGAATGTCACAATGGCTCCATGGTCACATGAGGTCCCACAGTGTCACCATGGTCTCTGTGGTTCCACAAGTCTCCTCAGTGTCGCAATGGACTCCTGGTTTCCACAAGGTCACACAGTGTCACAACGTTCTTCTAGATCCCTTGAGGCCCCACCGTGTCACAGTTTTCCCTTGGTTACACAGGATCCTGCAGTGTCACAATGTCCCCTTGGTTCCATGAGGCCCCGCAGTGTCAGAACGGCCCCTTGGTTCCACTGGGCCCTGGAGTCTCCCAATGGTCTCCTTGGTTCTGCAGTGTCAAAATGCTGAAACCCCTTGGTTACACAAGGCCCTGCAGTGTCACAATGGCCTCTGTGGTTCCACGAGGACCCAGAGTGTCACAGGGCACTCCCTGGTTCCATTTGGCCCCACAGCACCACAATGGACCCCTGGTTCTATGGGGCTGCAGGGTGTCACCATGGTCCTCTGAGTTCCACCAGGCCCTGCAGTGTCACAATGGCCCCAGAGTGTCCCAGTCATCACAGAATGGCAGAATCAAATAGGCTGGAAGAGACCTTTGGGATCATCAAGTCCAACCAATGCCCTAATACTGCCTTGTCACCCAGACCATGCCACCAAGTGCCACTGGAGAGGGACAGTGACTCTGCCACCTCCCCCCTGGCCAGCCCATTCCAGTTCCCACTCACCCTTTCTGTGAAGAATTTCTTCCTCTTGTCCAGCCTGAGCCTCCCCTGGTGCAGCTTAAGGCTGTGTCTTCTTGTGCTGCCCTCCAGCAGATCCACACTCACACCCAGCTTGGTGCCATCTGCAATTTGTGAATGGGGGACTCGATCCCCTCTCCCAGATCATCAGTGAAGATATTAAACAGGACTGGGCCCAGCACAGATCCCTGGGGACAGCACCAGTGCCTGGACACCAGCTGGGTGCAGCACCATCCCCACCACTCTCTGGGCCCAGCCTCCAGCCAGCTCTTCAATCTCCCAGCCAGGAGGGAACCTGCCCAAGCCGTGGGCTGCAGCTTTTCCAGGGAATGCTGTCAGAGACAGTGTCAAAGGCTCTGCTGGAGTCCAGGCACACAACATCCACAGCCTTTCCCACATCCACAGGTGGGTCACCTGGTCATAAAAGGAGACCAGGTTGGTCAGGCAGGACCTGCCACCCCTAAATCCACGCTGGCTGGCTCTGACCCCTGGGCCATCCTGTGGGTGCCCTGTGATGGCACTCAAGGTGATCTGTTCCATAACCTTGCCGGGCACCCAGGTCAGGCTGACAGGCCTGGAGTTCCCCAGATCCTCCTGCCAGCCCTTCTTGGGGATGGGCTCACACTGGCACCTCCAGTGCTCTGGGCCCTCCCTGCTGAGCCAGGACTGATGGTAAATGATGGAGAGCAGCTTGGGGAGCTCATCCACCAGCTCCCTCATCCCCCTGGGATGGATCCCATCTGATCCCATACACCTGTGAGCATCTGAGTGTATCAGCAGGTCACCAACTGCTTCCTCCTGGATTCCAGGGGGCTGTTCTGCTCCCTGTGCCCATCTACCAGCTCAGGAGAACGCTTGGCCTGAGGACAACCTAGCCTAATATTGAAAACTGAGACAAACAAGGTGTTTAGCAGTTCAGCCATTTCCTTATCTTTAATTACTATATTCTCGACTGCATCCAATAAAGAGTAGAGGTTCTCCTTATCCCATGCTTTGCTATTATTTTATTTATAGAGTAATTTTCTATTTTTTTTAACACAAGTGGCCACGTTAAGCTCTAATTCAGCTTTCACCTCTCAAATGTTCTTTCTGCATGACCTAACAACATTCTTAAACACTTCTTCAGTTTCCTGACTTTCTGTTCAAAGGTGATGCACCCTCCTTTTTATCCTGAGTTCCAACAAAAGCTTCATGGGCAGCCAGGCCAGTCATTTTGCTCACTTGCCCATCTTTTGTCACACTGGGACAGGCAACTCCTTCCCTGTAAAGATTACTTTCTTGAAATGTGTCAATCCTTCCTGGACCCCTTTGTTTTTAAGGGCTGTTTACCTTCAAAAAATAAGGACCTAATTCGATACTCCCCAGATCTGCATCCTAAACAGCCCAAAGTCTGCCCTTCCTAATTCCAGTGTAGATGTTTTGTTGCTGCCCCTCCTTCTTTCACAGAACATTGAAAACTTGATTATTTCATGGCCACTGTGCCCCAGGCAGCCTCTGAGCCCCACATCTGTCACCAGCCCTTCTCTGTTTGTGAACAGCAGCAGACAGAGCTTTCCTTGGCAGTGGGAGTGTTACCAAAAATTTTGTAAAAAAGAAAACTCCTTAGCACCAATGTAGCATTAAGAAGCAGCATTCTCTATTCAGCAGCACGCACAGGCGATAGCTCCTCCCAATTCTGTGCATGCTGAGTACAGGAAATTTTCTGTTTATTTTCTGTATTTTGCACACATATTCATTGATTGTCCTGGAGAAAACATATGATAATCATTTTCCCAAAATCATTAACATATTTCCCCTCCCCTTTACCCATGTGTTCTTCCAGACCCATGGGGGTATCTCTGGTAGTCCCTGGTGGTCGTGGACCCCAATGTTCCCGTGGGCCTGGCTGAGCTGGCAGGGCACTGAGGCTGGTGAACTTCCAGTTCCCCTTCTCACACAATGGGCATTGTGTGGTTCCCATAGGCCTGGGGTTTTGGAGAACAAGCTCCAGGTGTGAGCTCACCTGGTGTAGACAGTTTATCATCTGGTAACCTGAGGTAACAGAGTGGGCAATGACATCACAGAGAGCGGTAGGTGAAGTCATGGAGATGCTATGACATCATAGAGTGCCTCTGTGACATCACGGAACCAGCTGTGACATCACAAAAGTGACTGTGAGATCAGAGACCAGCTGTGTGACATTAGAGAATGAGCTGTGACATCACAGAGCAGGCTGTGACATCACAGAGGGGCTGTGTGACATCCCAGCAGGGCTGTGTCAGGTCACTGGGTTGGTCACTCTGCCCCAGCTCCCCCTCACAGTTTCTCCCAACAAGTCCAATGCTGTCCATGCCCAGCAGGGTCCCTGTCCCCCGGGATCCCCCTGGCCCACCTGGAGCCACAGCCTCCACCAAAGGATGTTCCACAGGATCCACCCCAGAGCCTGACATGGGGACAAGGGTCTAGGGCTGTGTGACCAGGACATCAAGGAAAGGGATTATCCAGGTCACTGTGGCCTGGTTTGGGTTTCCCAGGGCAGGAAGGATGTCTGGCAGCTGGAGCAGAGTCTGGGAAGGGCCTCCAAGGTGGGGCTGGAGCCCTTGGGCTGTGAGCATAGGCTGAGGGAGCTGGGCTTGTCCAGCCCACAGCAGGGAGGGCTGAGGGGCTCCTCATCCCAGCCTGGCAGTGCCAGCCAGGAGGGGATGGAGAACACAGAGCCAGGCTCTTCAGCGGAGGGCCTGGTGGGAGACAAAAGCCAGTGGGTGGAAGGGGAAAGAGGGGAGATCAGCCAGGACAGGAGGAGATGAAATGACTCAGGCTGGTTTCAGCATTTCCTCAATGCCAAGAGCAGCCTGACCTCCCTTCTCCATCCACCACTGACAGCTTTGCAAATCAGGAATTGTTCAGGCTGTGTCACCCACTCCAGGATGAGCATCCCGATACAGGAACTGAATTGTGTTTATATCTATCAGAGAACCACGTTTGTCTGAAATTAATTCTAGTATGGAAATCATTCATGGATGGTGGACTCATCCGACACTGCTGGGACATTGCACATAGCTCAGGGAAGAGCGTGATTGTTAGTAAATTGTGTCCTGTTCAACTGTGGTCTCTTGGCCATAAAGAAAAACTTTCTGTGCCTCTGAGCCTCACCAGTTCCTGACCCCCAAAGGACACAAACCTGATGAGTTGTGGTTCCCACTCCAGTGGTGGCACTTGGACCTCCCTCCATCCCCAGAGCAGAGCTCCCTTGTCCCAGGAA
Source organism: Geothlypis trichas (assembly GCA_009764595.1). Classification (NCBI taxonomy): domain Eukaryota; kingdom Metazoa; phylum Chordata; class Aves; order Passeriformes; family Parulidae; genus Geothlypis; species Geothlypis trichas. The sequence goes on from WSPJ01000190.1 coordinate 22,552, forward strand.
GTCCCTGGCAATGCAGGGATGAAGGGAACAGGACAGGCTGTGGGGATCAGGGCCAAGGCTGAGCCCGGGAGAAGAATGATTTTGCATTTGATGGAGCTGTGCCTTCCCTTGGCTTTGTTGGCTGACAAGAAATGAACATCCCTCTGTGTCTCGGGCAGCTCCTTCTCCAAGGAAAGCAGGTGGGAGTTGGAGCCAAGGAACTGAAAGCTGCAGGTGCAGCCTGGGCTGGAGGGAGCTCAGATTTGCACAAGGCTGCTCTGAATGCCAGGCCTTGGATGGGGGAAATGGTGGGGTGGGGGTAGGGACAGAGTGTGATTGATTGTCAGCCATGAAGGGTCTTGATTTTCATATCCATTCCAACTGCATGAGGAGGTACTTGAATTCAGTGAAAATTGGAGATTGCACATATTAATGAATTAGCAGTAAAAAAAAAATTAATGGACCTTAAAAAATATCTGTTTTCACTGTCTATGTAAATAGAATGCCTTCACTTTGAATACACTTCTGAAATCTGTCTAATCAACCACAAAGGATTTGAACACTTAAATAAAATTATTCCCAGAGGCTTGGCTTGTTCAGGTGTTCTGAATGTTAATGAGCCCTGGGCCACTGAATTCCTGCACTCAAGAGCTGAAGGCTGAACAAGCCTCTGCAGCAGGAGAATTCAGCAGCAGCCTCCAAGGTGCTGAGGATGTCAGCAGCCCCCACTGAGGCCATCCCTGCCCAGAGAGCGTGGGGGAATGGGCAGACAAGGAGAGCGTCCCTGGGGCTGGGGCAGCACAACTCAGAGGCACCAGCGGCTCCAGCTGGGCAATGGAGTGTGGGATGTGGCTGGGAAAGCCCTGCCTGGGCTGGGCCAAGCAGGACACACAAGCCCTGACCCACATGCCCAGAACAACTCTCTCAAGGAGACATTTAAAAGGAATTACAATTGTTTGTGTACTCTGAGTTGGACTCCCTGGAGAAATACCAGCAAGAGATTCTCAGGAGCTCAAAACAACAAAACACCCTTTACTGGCAACTTTAGAAAATCAGAGAAACTTTGGCAAAACGTTTAATAGGACATTTAATCAGCAAATTATAAAACACTTCTCAAAGTATTAACTTGGCCCATTCAACTTCACAAGCTCTAAGCCTGTTCAATTTTAAGTTACTCAAAATTTGCAAGAAGAGGGAATTAGAAAGAGAGAAATACAAATAAGATACAGAGAAGCACAAACACAGCTACCAAGCCATGGATTCCAGCATTTTTCACATGGAAATTCCAAGAGGAGGTAGGGTCAAGATGTGTGCTTGCCTTGTGGTCAGCCTTCAATACCCCTTGGTCTCCCTGGGCCCTTCCCCCAGGTGGGGCTTGGGCTCATTTGGTCCCTCAGGAGCTGGGCTGGGGCTGCAGAGGTGGCTGTGGAGCATTGCCTGTGCTGTGCCAGGGACTGGCAGCCACTGCTGGGCTGGGATAGAGGCTCTGGGGGGATTGGGGTTCCAGGGCAGGGCAAGGCTGGACCTGCCCCTTCCTCTTGCATACATGAAATGTTTTGAGCCAACCATCTCCTCCTGTCAAAACAGGGAATGTTGGAGGTGGAACACAAATTTGGCCATAGGCACTTGGACTAGAAGGACAGTTCTTTTCCATAGGAAGGAAAGCACAGAGCCCCAGTGTTTGGAAGGCAGGTGAGAGCCTCACTAGGCCAAGGCAAGCCTGATTTGTCAGAAATGCCAAATTTTGTCTGGGAACAGTCCTTGGATTTAGGGAATTTTGGAGGTGGATGGCCAGTCTCAGCCATGGGCACCTGGAGAAGCAGGACAGCTCTTTCCCATAAGAAGGAAAACACAGAGCCTTCCCCCACTGTTGTGGGGACAGATGAGAAGTGTGCCTCATGAAATGATTGCCAGACAGACTTGTCCTAGCAATATTCTTATTGGAACAATCCCTACATATAAGGAAATTTGGAGGTAAAATCCTGATTCTGGAAATGGGTGCCTGGAGAAGAATGACAGATCTTTTCCTTAGGATAGAAAGCACGGAGACCCAGTGTTTCAGCAGCAGGTGAGAAGAGACCCTTAACATGCCAAGATCAGTTGGATCAGTCAGGAAGTCCATGGGAGGTCAAAACAGCCAGACCTGTTCCATGTTTCCTTGCTTTTATGGGGTCCCACAGTGTCACAACGGTGCCTTGATTCCACGGGGTCCAGCAGTGTCACAATGGACCCTCGGTTCTGTGGCGTCCAAGTGTCACAGTGGCCCCTACGTTTCATAAGGCCCTTGCAGTGTCACAATGGTCTCCGTGGTTCCCCAGGCCCCACAATGTCACGTGAGTCCTCTGTTCCATGAGCCCTGCAATGCCACAATGGACCTTTGATTCCATGGAGCCCTGCAGTGTCACAAAGGCCTCTTGATTACATGAGGCCCCACAGTATCAGAATGGTTTTCTTGGTTCTGTAGGTACCCCCAGGGTCACAATGGTCTCACTGGTTCCATGAGGCCTCACAGTGCTTATTCCTTTGCTTATTCCATGGGGCCTCATAGTGTCACAATGGTCTCCATGATCCCATGAGGCCCCTCAGTATCACAATGGTCTCCTTGGTGCCATGGTGCCACACAGCATCACAATGGCCTCTGTGTTCCATGAAGTTTGCACGGTCTGTCAATAGTTCCATGAGGCCTTGCAATGTCACAATGGATCTTTGGCTCCATGGGATTCCACACTGTCATGATGGTCCATTTTTTCCATGACACCCCAAAGTGTCATAATGGTCTCCACGATTCCAGGAGGCCCCGCAGCGTCACAATGGAGCCTTGGTTTAATGGGGCCTCTCAGTGTCACAATGATCCCTACATTCCATGGGCCCACACAGCATCAGGACAGTCCCCTTGGTTCCATGAGGCCCAGTAATGTCACAGTGCTCTCCATGATTCAATGAGGCCCCATGGTGTCACAATGGTCCCTTGGTTTCACAGAGCCCCACAGCATCACAATGGTCCCTTGGTCTCACAGAGCCCCACAGTGTCACAATGGTCCCTTGGTTCCATGGGCCCTGTGCTGCTGCATTACCCCCTCCCCTTCTCAGCCTGCCCTGATAGCTGAGAAATGCTCCTTGGGGCTCGGCCTTGGCCAACTGCCCCTGGGCTCAGCTCCTCTGCACCTCATCACAAACACTGTCTGCTCCAGCCACTGCTGCTGCCCAACCAGCTCCTGCTTTCTGCAGGAGCAGCCCTGGGAACTGCTTTTGTTCCCTCTGTGGCACAACATCCCTGTTCTCACACTGCCAAAGAAAGCTGTTGGTGCCAAGTGCGGCCAGGATGAACCATTGCTGGGACTGAAGCCCCTCTCTTGGGGCCCTGCACACAGCGCTCCAAAAGGAGCCCTTGGAGCTCTCCTGGGCCAGCCACTCCCTCTGAGTGGGGCCTCTCCCAGCCGGGAACTCTCCCGTTTGCTGCACTCGGGGATCCCCAACAACGACGCAGCCTGGGCCCATTCCCCCACTCCTCCAGGCTCAACCCTTCACCCGCTGGGGAGATGACAAAGGATCCACAGGGAGCATTTCCTGCCCTCAGGGGAATTTCTCACAGGTGCCTTGCACTGACTCTTTGTGTCTGTGTGCACACAGGAGTGCCTGTGCTGGGGAAATGTGGCAGAAATGCTGCTCTCTGAGGGGTTTGAGTGCCTTGGATCGCAGAGTCAGTCAAGCCTGTAAGTGAGGTTAGGTCATGAGGTCTCAGTGGAGTTAAATGCTGCTTAAAGCTGTTCTTTTCCTAAGTTGTTATGTTTAATATAAGTTATAAGCTAGTTAAACATTTTTAAGTGTTATTCCTCTGTTAAATTGCAAAGACATATGTTATAACTTAGGTTAATCACTCTGTTCTTTTGCTAAATTGTCAAGCTTAAGGTATCAGTTAAAGTTCAGGTATAAGTAAAGTCCTGTTAAGTTTGAGCTCTGTTAAGCTTTTGGGCCATATTCCTTTTATCCTTGCCCTCAATGTCCTTGTGTCACACACACACACAGGGATAGTTCTCCGTTCATTTCTGGTTTGATTGTCTGGATTTGGTTTGGTTTTGTTGTTGCTTTGTTTCCTTAGTGTGCCTGAAGTGTCCAGTCAGGAGCAGAGTGACTCTTTGCAAGGAAATTTGTGCTGCTGTCCCTTCATATTCAATCTGGTTTTTGCTGATCCTTTGCTGGGGATTTTTTCAGCGCTCTCAAGGCCTCGTTGGTAACAGGGTGAAGGAGCCCTGGCCCAGGCTCTGGCCCTGGGGGACACGGGGACGCTGCCGGGGGGTCCCTGTCCCCCTGTGCCACCCGCAGGGCCCCGGCCCCCCGTCCCCGTGTCAGGCTCTGGGGTCGATCTCGTGGAACATCCTCTGGGGGAGGCTGCGGGGCCGGGGGCGGGGGGACCCGGGGGGACAGGGGACCCCGCTGTGCACGAGCAGGGTTGGACTGCTCTGGGGGGAGCTGTGAGGGGGGCCGGGGCAGAGTGACCTCCCCAGTGACCTCACACAGCCCCCTGTGATGTCACACTGCCCCTGTGATGTCACAGAGCATCCTGTGATGTCACACAGCCCTCTATGATTCCACAGAGCTCTTTTGTGATGTCACACAGCCACCTGTGATGTCACACCCCACTTTGGGATGTCACACAGCACCCTTGTGATGTCACACAATCTTTCTATGATGTCACACCCTCTGTGATATCATACAACATCTGGTGACATCACAAAGACTTCCTGTGGTGTCACAGCCCCCTGTGATGTCATACAACCTCATCTAATGTCACACAGTCCCCTAGCATGTCACACAGCCCCCTTTGATGTCAACCTGGGATGTGATACATCTGCTCTGTGATGTCACAGAAGACACTGTGATATCACAAAGTCATCATGTGATGTCCCAGTCTGTTCTGTGATGTCACTGTCTGTTTTTTGATGTCTCAGCCTGCTGTATGACTTTACAGCCTGCCAGTGATGTCACAACTCCCTCTCTGATGTCACAATTCCACCCTCTATTATGGCAGGGTCTGCTGTATGGCCTCACACCCTACTCTATGATGTCACAGACAGCTGTGTGATGCCACAACCCCCTCACTGATGTCACAAAACCCTCTCTGTGATGTGATACTGCTACTCTGTAATGGCACAGCACACAGTTTGACCTCACAGCCTGCTCTGTGATGTCATCCAACTATGCCATGATGTCACAGCTTGATTTGTGATGTCACAAAATCCTCTCTATGATGCTGTAGTGGCTCAGTGGCCTCACACAACAATCTCTGTGGTGTCATAGCCCAACCTGAGACCTCACACAACCCACTCTTTGCTGGCCTTGGCCTCTTGGGGGCCACTTCTCATCTGCTTTTAAAACACTGGGGGCCTG
>WSPJ01000191.1:0-27217 GCA_009764595.1 Geothlypis trichas
TGCAGGTGCAGCCTGGGCTGGAGGGAGCTGAGATTTGCACAAGGCTGCTCTGAGTGCCAGGGCTGGGATGGGGGAAATGGTGGGGTGGGGGTAGGGACAGAGTGTGACTGATTGTCAGCCATGAAGGGTCTTGATTTTCATATCTATTCCAACTGAATGAGGAGGTACTTGGATTCAGTGTCAAATAGAGACTACACATATTGATTTATGAACAGGAATAAAACCCAAACAGGACCTAAAGAAAGTTTTCTCACTGTCTTTGTAAGTAGGATACATTCCATTTGAACACACTACTCAAATTGGTCAAATTAACCACAAATGATTTGAAAACTGAAATCACATATTCCCAGAAGCTTGGCTTATTAAGGTGTTCTGAATGTTAATGAGCCCTGGGACCCTTAATTCCTGAAGAGCTGAAGGCTGAACTAGTGATTTGAAAATTAAATCAAATTATTCCCAGAGGCTTGGCTTGTTCAGGTATTCTGAATGCTAATGAGCCTTGGGACACTGAATTCCTGCACTGAAGAGCTGAAGGCTGAACAAGCCTCTGCAGCAGGAAAATTCAGCAGCAGCCTCCAAGGTGCTGAGGATGTCAGCAGCCCCCAGTGAGGCCATCCCTGCCCAGAGAGCGTGGGGGAAGGGCAGACAAGGAGAGCGTCCCTGGGGCTGGGGCAGCACAACTCAGAGGCACCAGCGGCTCCAGCTGGGCAATGGAGTGTGGGATGTGGCTGGGAAAGCCCTGCCTGGGCTGGGCCAAGCAGGACAGATGAGCCCTGACCCACATCCCCCAAAAAATTCTCTCAAGGAGACATTTAAAAGGAATTGCAATTGTTTGTGTCCTCTGAGTTGGACTCCCTGGAGAAATACCAACAAGAGATTCTTAGGAGCTCAAAACAACCAAACAGCCTTACTGGCAACTTTAGAAAATGAGAGAAACTTTGGCAAATGGTTTATTATGGCATGTAGTGGTTTGGTTTCTTAATTTACGGTTTTTCTAATCTTGATATTTCTTAATTAATACAACTGTGAGTGTGGTGATTTTTAGTGTCAGTTAATTATGTATGTATTTATTTTGTTGTGAGATAGGACTGCAAGAAAGGTAAAGTAAGCTTAAAATTTTTAAAGGGTAAAAGAAAAATTTTATTGAAAGTAAATAAAAGCAAAAAGGTAGTAAGAATTAAAATAACTCTTTAGAACACTTTTTCTTTCTTTATAACGTCTTTTTCCTGACAATGTAAAGAAATGAAACTTAAATTTCTAGTTGGTTTACTATTTCTAGAATAGGCTTTTTTTTGTTTACTTTGGGAGAGAAGTTCTTCTTGTTAAGGTTATGGAGATTTTTTTACGAAAAAAAAGACAGGTTTTTTTTGGTTCTTAGTTTTTCCTGGGATAACAGTTGTCTGGGGCACTTCGTTATTGCAAAGCTGTTTTTATTCCTACAAGTTTATTACAGTTTGTTGATGGGCCATGTCTACTTATCGGGTATTGTTTTAAAGTGAGTTCCTTAAAGGTGTACGTGCTTATTATTTACTTAATTTTTTTTTTTATCTCTGCGAATAGAGATCGCTCAAGGGTATTGGATTACTTTATTTTCTTTTATTTTCTGCTTAAACTTTTTATGAAATTACAGTTATTTTTACATTTGTTTATTTTAGTTTGTAAGTTTTTGTTTGATAATTATTTTGAATATTCTTATTTTTTATAGTTTTGTGTATTAAAAAGAGTTTTTCTTTACAGTTAGGAGGATTTAGTGTTAAGATTAAAGTATTTATTTCTTCTTTTTTATTTGGGATTTGATTTCTTCTTTACTGACTTTGATGATTTTATGTTGGTTTTTTGTATGCATGCATTTTGTTTTTTTCTTTTACTTTAGGGATGATTGAAGTATTGAAAGAGTTAACACTTGACATGCCGGCATCTTGTGGTGGATGTTGTGGTTGGCTTGTGTTAGGATTGGTTTTATGGCTGGGTTTGGGCATTTATTGGTGTTTAATTTTAGTTGTAGGTTTATTTTGGATGGGTTCTGGGTTGTAGGTTGTAAGGGTTTTTGGTTTGAGTTGGGATGGGGGAAGGGAACTTGATGGTAAGATTTTAATAGGTGTGGGTGGCTTTGTTCTGGTTGGGGTTTTGTAGCCTCTTTTGTTTTCCTGTTTTGCAGTTGTTGGGGTTTGGTTTGGTTAGAATGGGGTCGATGGGGAGGGGGCAGTCTGGGAAGGGGGGAAGGGGCTCAGCCCATGGCAGGGTTGCTTGGTTTGGTTTGGTTTGGTTTGGTTTGGTTTAGTTTGGTTTGGTTTGGTTTGGTTTGGTTTGGTTTGGTTTGGTTTGGTTTGGTTTGGTTTGGTTTGGTTTGGTTTGGTTTGGTTAGACGTGGGCTGGGGCCGCCACTTCTTTGTTGACTGGAAAAGAAAGAGGAGGTTCCTAGGTTTTTCATCTTTAAAATTTGTGTTTCACAGAGGTGTGTTCAGTATCTTAGTGGTTTAACAGATTGCTAGTTACACAAAAAGTTTTGGATTACTTTTGAGAATTCTTCTCTTGTAAAACTGAAACAGACATTCAACCAACGAAAAACACTTCTCAGAGCATTGACTTGGCCCATTCAACTTCACAAACTCTATGCCTTTTCAATTTCATGTTAATCAAACTTTGCAGCAGCACAGAAACAGAAGAAGAAGACACAGAAAGAGAGAAAGACAAAAAAGATAAAGAGAGGGGCACACAGAGCTATCAGCTCCTGGATTCTAGCAGTGTTCAGATGGAAATTCCAAGAGGAGGTAGGGTCAAGATGTGTTCTTGCCTTGTGCTCAGCCTTCAATACCCCTTGGTCTCCCTGGGCCCTTCCCCCAGGTGGGGCTTGGGCTCATTTGGTCCCTCAGGAGCTGGGCTGGGGCTGCAGAGGTGGCTGTGGAGCATTGCCTGTGCTGTGCCAGGGACTGGCAGCCACTGCTGGGCTGGGATAGAGGCTCTGGGGGGATTGGGGTTCCAGGGCAGGGCAGGGCTGGGGTTCCAGGGCAGGGCAAGTCTGGACCTGCCCCTTTCTCCCCCACACATGAAATATTTTGAGCCAACAATCTCCTCCAGTCTGTCACAACAGGGAATGTTGAAGGGGAAATCCCAATTCTGGCCATGGGCACCTGGATAAGAGGAACAGTTCTTTTCTATAGGAATGAAAGCACAGAGCCCCAGTATTTGGAAGGCAAGTGAAAGCGTCGCTAGGCCAAGGCCAGCCAAACTTGTTATGAATGTCAGATTTTGTCTGGGACCAGTCTTTGGATTTAGGGAATTTTGGAGGTGGAACCCCAATCTTGGCCATTGGCACCTGGAGAAACAGAACAGTTCTTCCCCGTAGGAGGGTGTCCTGGTTCAGGACAAAATTAGGGGAAATCTCCAAAAGGGAGTTCCCCCCCCCAAAAAAAAAACAAATCTCCGACCACCCCTCCCCCCAAACACCGGGTTTGGGAAGGAATTCCTTGGAGGAGCAAAGTGGAAAACAAAACCTATTTATTGACAATTAACAAAAGAACACTCCCCAACACAAGAAAAGAAAAGAAAACCAGTTCAGTGTTGTGGAGGGTGCCACGCTTCTCTCGCAGGCTCCAGAGATCCCGCCGGACGTCGGACGTCCCAGGTCAGGTCCAGAGCCGGTCCAGTGTCTTCAGGGGAGGGTAAGAAAGAGAGGACGAAAGAAAAAAAAGAAAAAAAACAGCGCAGAAAAGCAGCAAAGGGAAAAAAAAAAAGGCAGCTATCAGCTAGGCCTAAGGCAGTAGCAAGCAAGCAAAGTAGCAAGCAGAAGCAAGCAGGCCAGCCAGCCAAGCAGCCAAAAGCCAAAAGCCAAAGTGCACCCAGTCCCCCTCCCTCCTCCCTCCCCGCCCCGCCGCGGCAAGACGGCCGGGGGGGGGGGCGGGTAGAGAGAGAGAGAGAGAAAAAAAACAAAACAGCTGCCAGACATAATACACGATATTGGGATAAAAGCGGTCATCCCACGACACTCCACCCCTTATCCCATATCGTGAACATACAATAAAAAAAACTTTCATTTCACTTACTCACACCTTTGACACTTACGCATTCCTCTCATCTTACTTGCTCAGACCTTTGACACTTACAGTTTCCTTCTGTCTCACATTCAGCACACAATGACATTCATATATGAACCTTATCCCACAATCAGGTCTCCCTGAGGTACACACCGTGTTGTTCCATCTTTCTGCATTATCCACCACGTATAACCTGGTCCTTGAGCAAAAACAATCCCACGGATGGGTTTGTCTGTACTCGAGGCAGGGTTGATCCATACTGTCTTTCCCAACAAACCTCTGACATGGGCCACTGGGGCTTTGTCCCCATCTACTATATTAAGGAGCTCAGACTGAGCAGGACCCGCTCGGTTGGTGGAACCTCGAGTGTTAACTAACCAGGTAGCCTTCGCCAAATGCTGCTCCCAGTTTTTTAAAGACCCCCCACCCAATGCTTTTAAGGTGGTTTTTAACAATCCATTATACCTTTCCACTTTCCCTGCAGCTGGTGCATGATAGGGGATATGGTATACCCACTCGATGCCATGTTCCCTAGCCCAAGTATTAATAAGATTGTTTTTAAAATGAGTTCCATTATCCGACTCAATTCTCTCGGGAGTACCGTGCCTCCAAAGGACCTGCTTTTCAAGGCCCAAGATAGTGTTACGAGCTGTGGCATGAGACACAGGGTAGGTTTCCAACCATCCCGTGGTGGCTTCTACCATGGTTAGTACATAGCGCTTGCCTTGGCGAGTTTGAGGCAGCGTGATGTAATCAATCTGCCAGGCCTCCCCGTATTTGTACTTAGACCACCGCTCACCGTACCAGAGGGGCTTCAGCCGTTTGGCCTGCTTAATGGCAGCGCACGTCTCACAGTCACGAATAACCTGAGAGATACTGTCCATGGTTAGATCCACCCCTCGGTCTCGTGCCCATTTGTAGGTGGCATCTCTACCCTGGTGGCCTGATGTACTTGCTGGTTGTTTTGCTGCTCTTCATTAGCTCTACTTCTGGGGACATGGGCATCTACATGCCGAACCTTCACAGGTAACTTCTCTAACCGAGTAGCGATATCTTTCCACTCTTCCGCAGCCCAAATTGGTTTTCCTCTGCGCTGCCAGTTTGCCTCTTTCCATCTCTTCAGCCATCCCCATAGAGCGTTGGCTACCATCCAAGAATCGGTATACAAATAGAGCCTTGGCCACTTCTCTCTCTCTGCAATACCTAGGGCCAGTTGAATAGCTTTGATTTCAGCAAATTGACTGGATTCACCTTCTCCTTCAGTGGCCTCCGCAACCCGTCGAGTGGGACTCCATACAGCTGCTTTCCACCTCCGTTTCATCCCTATGACGCGACAAGAACCATCGGTGAATAAAGCGTAACGTGTTTCTTCTGCTGGCAACTGATTGTATGGTGGAGCTTCCTCAACCCGGGTCACTGGCTCTTGTTCCTCATCCGCGACACTAAAGCTCTCACCTTCGGGCCAATTTGTAATTATTTCCAGGATCCCAGGGCGATTTAACTTCCCAATTCGAGCGCGCTGCGTAATGAGGGCAATCCACTTACTCCAAGTAGCATTGGTGGCATGGTGGGTAGAGGGAACCTTTCCTCTGAACATCCATCCCAGCACCGGTAGTCGGGGTGCCAGAAGAAGTTGTGCCTCTGTACCAATCACCTCCGAGGCGGCTTGGACTCCTTCATAGGCAGCCAAGATTTCTTTTTCTGTTGGGGTATAGTTATCTTCAGACCCCCTGTAGCTCCGACTCCAAAATCCCAATGGTCGGCCTCGGGTCTCGCCAGGCACCTTCTGCCAAAGGCTCCAGGACAGACCATGGCTCCCGGCCGCAGAGTAGAGTACGTTCTTCACATCTGGTCCCGTCCTAACTGGACCAAGGGCTACAGCATGAGCGATCTCCTGCTTGATTTGGACAAACGCTTGCTGCTGCTCAGGGCCCCAGTGGAAGTCATTCTTCTTGCGGGTAACCAGAAAAAGGGGTCTCACAATCTGACTATACTCGGGGATGTGCATCCTCCAGAAACCTATAGCACCTAAGAAGGCTTGTGTTTCCTTCTTATCAGTTGGTGGGGACATAGCAGTGATTTTGTTAATAACATCCGCAGGAATCTGACGCCGTCCGTCTTGCCACTTCACCCCCAAGAACTGAATTTCTCGGGCAGGTCCCTTGACTTTGCTCTTCTTAATGGCAAATCCAGCTTTCAGGAGAATATGAATGATCTTCTCTCCTTTCTCGAACACTTCCATTGCCGTGTTCCCCCAAACAATGATATCATCAATATATTGTAAATGTTCTGGAGCCTCACCCTCTTCTAGTGCAGCCTGGATCAGTCCATGACAGATGGTAGGACTGTGTTTCCACCCCTGGGGCAGTCGGTTCCAGGTATACTGCACTCCCCTCCATGTAAAAGCAAACTGAGGCCTGCATTCGGTTGCCAGAGGGATGGAGAAAAACGCGTTAGCAATATCGATGGTTGCGTACCACTTTGCTGCCTTGGACTCCAGCTCGTACTGCAGTTCCAGTATGTCCGGTACAGCCGCACTCAGTGGTGGAGTCACTTCATTCAAGGCACGATAGTCCACAGTCAATCTCCATTCTCCGTCAGATTTTCGCACGGGCCAGATAGGGCTGTTAAAGGGTGAGTGGGTTTTACTTACCACCCCTTGGCTCTCCAGCTCTCGAATCATCTTATGGATGGGAATCACGGCATCTCGATTTGTCCGGTACTGCCTGCGGTGCACTGTCGAAGTGGCAATTGGTACTCGTTGCTCCTCTACCTTCAAGAGTCCTACTGCAGATGGGTTCTCTGATAGTCCAAACAAGGTATTCAATTGTTTAATACCCTCTATCTCCACTGCAGCTATTCCAAAAGCCCACCTGAATCCCTTAGGATCTTTGTAATAGCCATTCCGGAGGAAGTCTATACCCAAAATACACGGAGCCTCTGGACCAGTCACAATCGGATGTTCCTGCCACTCCTTCCCAGTCAAGCTCACCTCAGCTTCCAACAAAGTCAACTGTTGTGATCCCCCCGTCACTCCAGCAATGGAAACAGGTTCTGTCCCCACGTATTCTGATGGCATTAAGGTACATTGTGATCCAGTGTCAACCAATGCTTCATAGTCTTGTGGCTTTGATGTGCCAGGCCATCTGATCCACACCTTCCAAAAAACCCGATTTTCCCGTGCCTCTTCCTGGCTAGAGGCAGGGCGCCTCTAAGCCAGATTGTCCTTCTTTCCTTGGGTGTATGCCTTAGAAGTTCCTTCAAGGGGATCGGACATGTCATCATCATGCTCAACATCTCGGCTGCGAGCAACCGGAGCTGCCCTCTTTTTGGTGATACTTCCTCTTCTCTTCAAATCACGCACCCGTTGTGCCAAAACAGCAGTGGGTTCTCCATCCCATCTCCTCATGTCTTCTCCAGACTCACGCAGAAAGGCCCATAACTCTGCCCGTGGGGTGTACCTTCTCTCACCATCAAAGGAGCGCCAGCGTTGGATACCAGGGCCTCTAATTTGCACAGCCGAGATTTGAATAAGGTCCTCCTTAATCTCTTCCCGGAGTTTCTTATGATTCTCCTCTATTTTGTCCTCTAGTTTCTGCAGTTGTGTTTCCACTGCTGCAATTCTGGCATGAGTTGGTCCATGCACAGCATCTGCATACGCTCGAAGCTTCTTCGCCATATCAAGCACAGTCTCATATGTATCATCCCGCTTCATTATTGCCAGAGCCGAAGCGTATTCAGGTGGCCCAAGTCGCACAAGTTTCCTCCACATTACAGGTGTGCATGGTACCAGGTCCGGATTCCTAGTTGTTGTATCATCTGAGAAAATGAGCTCTACCACCGCCATTTCTCTCAGGCGTTGGATCCCCTGCTCTATGGTCTTCCACCCTGTCTGCTGCATATAGAGATCATCGGCACATAAGTATCTTTGTGCTACACTCTCCAGGACCCGTTCCCAGAGGCTGTGAGGGCTAGCCCTGCTCATCACACCTTGATCGATGACAGTATCATGCGACAGGGATCCCAAATGCCTCGCTTCAGTACCATCCAAAATCGTAACCTCCCCTGCAGCATCCCAAAGGCGGACTAACCAACTAATTATAGATTCGTCAGGTTGTCGTCTGTAATCCTTTCTTAGGCCTCTGAGGTCCTTCAGAGAAAAGGAGTCAATATTAGCTCCAGAATCTGTGCCCCTTGATGTGGCCTCTGATTTTGGTGAGGGTCCTTCTCCTGCATCATCATCATCATCCTCCACCTTTCGATCGGTCTTGTCTTTACACTTTCCACCTCTTGTATTAGCTGCGACAGCCATGGGTTGGGGCCTGTCGTCTGATTCAGCTGCTAGCCTGGAGCCTGGGATGTTAGCTGCAGCCTGGGTCACTGGGATAGTAACTAACTTATCTCCCTGTTCCCTTTCTGCTATCTGCTGCTCCACAGTATCTAGCAGAGTACGATAAACAAACGCCAAGGCCCAGCTCACTGCAGTAAGTCTTTCCTCCTTAGTGTTACCATGGCACTTCTCCCTCAAATACTTTGCCACCTCGACTGGGTTCTGAATTTGATCAGATGGAAAGTCCCAGTCTATAGGATCAGCAAATTCCTTTAAAGTCTGGCCCATATCCTCCCATTTCCCACTCCAGTCAAGATTTTTCCTACTTTGTTTTACTCCTGAATCAGGAGTCTCTCTAACCCCTCTAGAAATCTCGGCTTTCATTTTATATACACTCCAGACAGTATAGGAAAGGCTTAATAAGTTAAATGCCAGAAAGATGGTTTCTTTTAAACTCAGGGGAAATTCAACATTTCCTAATAGAGATGTCAACAATTTGGAGGAGAAGAAGGAAGACAAAAGCTGAGAAGCCCCTTCCCCTTCTTCTCCCCAAACAAACTGAGGACACAGCCATGACAGCAATCCATACATTCCTGAAACAAGGTCTTCCATAAACCTCCGACCAATCAGCACACATAAGACCAGCCCACTGACTATTCTGGTTAGTGCCCCCTGCTTACAGAAGCAACTTATTACGGACAACACCAGAGCTATTTTTGGGTAAGGAAATAACCCTAGGGACCACAAAGATATTAAAGCTTCAAAAACCCCAAGGGACCAGAAATACCGGCAAACTTTCACCCCAAATGACATTATGAATTACCAATATGCCCACAAAACAACCAAGACCAAAATATTATTGTTATAGGTTTGTTTTCCACTGTCTTTGGCCTCCTCTTTCCCGGCCAACGCACCAAAAAGTAGATGTCCTGGTTCAGGACAAAATTAGGGGAAATCTCCAAAAGGGAGTTCCCCCCCCCAAAAAAATAACAAATCTCCGACCACCCCTCCCCCCAAACACCGGGTTCGGGAAGGAATTCCTCGGAGGAGCAAAGTGGAAAACAAAACCTATTTATTGACAATTAACAAAAGAACACTCCCCAACACAAGAAAAGAAAAGAAAACCAGTTCAGTGTTGTGGAGGGTGCCACGCCTCTCTCGCAGGCTCCAGAGATCCCGCCGGACGTCGGACGTCCCAGGTCAGGTCCAGAGCCGGTCCAGTGTCTTCAGGGGAGGGTAAGAAAGAGAGGACGAAAGAAAAAAAAGAAAAAAAACAGCGCAGAAAAGCAGCAAAGGGAAAAAAAAAAAGGCAGCTATCAGCTAGGCCTAAGGCAGTAGCAAGCAAGCAAAGTAGCAAGCAGAAGCAAGCAGGCCAGCCAGCCAAGCAGCCAAAAGCCAAAAGCCAAAGTGCACCCAGTCCCCCTCCCTCCTCCCTCCCCGCCCCGCCGCGGCAAGACGGCCGGGGGGGGCGGGTAGAGAGAGAGAGAGAGAAAAAAAAACAAAACAGCTGCCAGACATAATACACGATATTGGGATAAAAGCGGTCATCCCACGACAGAGGGCAAGCACGGAGTCTTCCCCAGGCTTTTGGGGACAGATGTGAGGTGACCCTCATGAAACCATTTCCAGTCAGACTTGTCTTTGCAATATTCCTATGAGAACAATCTCTGGATATAAAGAAATTTGGAGGTGAAATCCCAGTTCTGGTCATGGGTGCCTGGAGAAGGAGATTTCTTTTCCATAGGAAGGAAAGCATGGAGCCCCAGTGCTTCAGTAGCAGATGAGAAGAGACCCTCAACATGCCAAGGTCACCTGGACCAGTCAGGCAGTCCATGAGAGGCTAAATAGCCAGATTTGTTCTGTGTTCCCTTGGTTTTGTGGGGCTCCACAGTGTCACCATGGTGCCTTGGATCTACGAGGCCCCACTGTACAATAATGCTGACTTGTTTCCAGGGGGTCAAGCAGTGTCACAATGGCCCCTTGATTACAAGAAGACTTGCAGTGTCACAATGGAGCCTAGGTTTGATGGGGTCCCACAGTGTCACAGTTTCCCCTAGGTTCCAGAAGGCTCCACAGTTTCATAGTGGTCCCAATGAGGCGCTGCAGTGTCCCCATGGCTTCTGTGGTTCCCCAGGTCCCACAATGTCAGGTGACTCCCCTGTTCCATGAGCCCTGCAATGTCATAATGGACTTTTGGACCCTGGAGGTTTGCAGTGTCACAATGGTCTCCTTTGGTTCCACAGTGTTACAATGGACCACTGATGACACGAGGCCCTGCAATATCACAATGGACCTTTGGTTCCATGCAGCCCTGCAGTGTCACAAAGGCCCCTTGGTGTCACCAGGCCCCACAGTATCACAATGGTCCTCTTGGTTTTGTGGGGACCCCCAGGGTCACAATAGTCTCTGTGATTCCATGAGTCTCCTCTGTGTCACAATGGTCTCCTTGGTGTCATGGTGCCCCACGGTGTCATAATGGCCTCTTGGTTCCATGAGGCTGAGAAATGTCTCCCTATGGTTCAATGAGGCCTTGCAATGCCACAATGGCCCCTTGGTCCCATGACACCCCAAAAGTACCATAATGGTCTCCATAGTTCCATGAGGCCCTGTGGTGGCACAATGGATCCTTGGAATAATGGGGACTCTCAGTATATCAATGATCCCTGCAGTCCATGGAGGCACACAGCATCAGTACGGTCGCCTTGATTCCATGAGGTCCAGCAATGTCACAGTGCTCTCCATGATTCCATGAGGCCCCACAGTGTCACAATGGTCCCTTGGTCTCACAGGGCCCCACAGTGTCACAATGCTCCCTTGGTTCCATGGGCCCTGTGCTGCTGCATTCTCCCCTCCCCTTCTCAGCCCGCCCTGCCAGCTGAGAAATGCTCCTTGGGGCTCGGCCTTGGCCAGCAGCCCCTGGGCTCAGCTCCTCTGCAGCTCATCACAAACACTGTCTGCTCCAGCCACTGCTGCTGCCCAACCAGCTCCTGCTTTCTGCAGGAGCAGCCCTGGGAACTGCTTTTGTTCCCTCAGTGGCACAACATCCCTGTTCTCACACTGCCAAAGAAAGCTGTTGGTGCCAAGTGCGGCCAGGATGAACCATTGCTGGGACTGAAGCCCCTCTCTTGGGGCCCTGCAAACAGCGCTCCAAAAGGAGCCCTTGGAGCTCTCCTGGGCCAGCCACTCCCTCTGAGTGGGGCCTCTCCCAGCCGGGAACTCTCCCGTTTGCTGCACTCGGGGATCCCCAGCAACGACGGAGCCTGGGCCGATCCCCCCACTCCTCCAGGCTCAACCCTTCACCCGCTGGGGAGATGCCAAAGGATCCACAGGGAGCATTTCCTGCCCTCAGGGGAATTTCTCCCAGGTGCCTTGCACTGACTCTTTGTGTCTGTGTGCACACAGGAGTGCCTGTGCTGGGGAAATGTGGCAGAAATGCTGCTCTCTGAGGGGTTTGAGTGCATTGGATAGCTGAGTCAGTCAGGCCTGTAAGTGAGGTTAGGTCATGAGGTCTCAGTGGACTTAAATGCTTTTTAAAGCTGTTCTTTTCCTAAGTTGTTATGTTTAAGATAAGTTATAAGCTAGTTAAACATTTTAAAGTGTTATTCCTCTGTTAAATTGCAAAGTCATATGTTATAACTTAGGTTAAATACTGTTACACTCTGTTCTTTTGCTAAATTGTGAAATTTAAGGTATCAGTTAAAGTTAAGGTATAAGTTAAGTCCTGTTAAGTTTGAGCTCTGTAAAGCTTTTGGGCCGTATTCCTTTTTTCCTTGCCCTCACTGTCTTTGTGTCACACACATACACAGGGACAGTTCTCAGTTCATTTCTGGTTTGATTGCCTGGATTTGGTTTGGTTTTGTTGTTGCTTTGTTTCCCTGGTGTGCCTGAAGTGTCCAGTCAGGAGCAGAGTGACTCTTGCCAAGGAATTTTGTGCTGCTGTCCCTTAATATTCAATCTGGTTTTTGCTGCTCCCTTGCTGGGGATTTTTTCAGCGCTCTCAAGGCCTCGTTGGTAACAGGGTGAAGGAGCCCTGGCCCAGGCTCTGGCCCTGGGGGACACGGGGACGCTGCCGGGGGGTCCCTGTCCCCCTGTGCCACCCCCAGGGCCCCGGCCCCCCGTCCCCGTGTCAGGCTCTGGGGTCGATCTCGTGGAACATCCTCTGGGGGAGGCTGCGGGGCCGGGGGGACCCGGGGGGACAGGGGACCCCGCTGTGCACGAGCAGGGTTGGACTGCTCTGGGGGGAGCTGTGAGGGGGGCTGGGGCAGAGTGACCTCCCCAGTGACCTCACACAGCATCTGTGGTGTCACACAGCATCCTGTGATGTCACACAGCCATGTCTGTATCCTCACACAGCTCCTGTGATTTCACACAGCCCTCTATGATGACACAGAGCTCGTTTGCAATGTCACACAGCCTCCTGTGATGTCACAGCCCACTTTGGGATGTCACACAGCACCCTTGTGATGTCACAGAGCTTACTCTGAGATATCACCCTTGAATGTCATGCAGCAGTACTTTGATGTCACAGAAGACTCTGTGATGTCAAAAGTCACCACGTGATGTCACTGTCCTGTGATGCCACAGTCTGTTCTATGATGTCACAGCCTGCTCTGTGATGTTACACAGACACCCATTGATGTCACAACCCACTCTGATGTCAAAGAGCCACCCTCTATAATGGCAGGATTTGCTCTCTGGTCTCACACCCTACTCTGTGATGTCACAGACAGATCTGTGATGTCACAACCCACTCTCTGATGTCACGAAACCCTCTCTGTGATGTCATTCTTTCACTCTGTATTTTCAAAGCATACACTTGGACCTCACATCTCGCTCTATGGTGTCATACAGCCATTCCAGGATGTCACAGCCTGCTCTGTGATGTCACACAATCCCCTCTGTGATGCTGCAGCTGCTCAGTGACCTCACGCAACAAACTCTGTGTTGTCACAGCCCAACCTGTGGCCTCACACAGCCCACTCTGTGCTGTCACACAGCCCCTTGCTGACATCACAGCTGCTCTATGCCTCTATGACACAGCCACAGAGGTGCTGCTGTGACACAGCCCCCTCTGGGCCATGCCACAGCCCCTGGTAGTGCTGAGCCCCTGTGAGCTCTGTCTGTGCCCTGCTGGTGTCCCTGAGGGGCCCTGGCAGTGGCCCAGCCCTGCTGGGCTGTGCACAGGAGCTGCTCCTGGCCAGAGCTGTCTCTCTGCAGCGCTGCCCTTGCCAGGAGCTGCCTCTGGGCCAGGAGCCCGGCCCAGCTCAGCAGCACAGACACAGCACAAGGACTGTAATGACCCTCTGGGGCTTTGGTGCTCTTTGCACCAGACTCAGTCCCTCAGAGAGGGCTCAAAGAACTTCTCAAAAACTTAAAGTGAGATTGAAATACCGAAGTTTCATCTTCTTTAAATAGATCTTGTGAGGCACAAGACTGTCAAAAGTGTCCCCAGGTTCCAGGTAGAGCAGTACACTGGAGGCAGTGATGACAGGTGGGGACAAGCAAGGCAAAGGTGTCTCTGATGCTGAGCAAACCTGCGCCTCTGTCCCTGCAGGCTGTCGGCATCCCCCGGCTGCCCCACCTGGCTGGGCCCTTCCTTTGCTGACAGCTCTGCCTCCTGCCTGCCTCTGCCTGCCCACACAGAGCCTTGGGCCTGATACCAAAAGGGTTAATTCAATTTTTACTATGCCTCTGAACTTTCAGCAGAGAAACAAGGCATTCAGGGGCTGCTTTCCCAGCAGGAATGGCTGGAAGAGAAGATGAAGACATCTGTCCTAAGAATGCAGTGATAGAAAAAGCAAGGACTGAATCTGGGAACTTGGGGTGAATTTTATGGAAATGGGTAAATTTTAATATACACGTAGTGACTGTATATAAGTGATGCACTGGTAGAATCACGTGACCACATAAGGAGTTATCACCCGCTGGACCTCAGCCCTGAATAAATGCTGCTCTCTTTAACACCAAATTATTGTTAAGGAGTCTTATTCTGATATTTTGACATTTGGTGACTGCAGAGGCTCACAGAACCAAGGATCCAGCTGTGACACTTGGAACCTCACAAAACAAAGGGTCCATTGTGATGCAGTGGAACCCCATGGAACCAAAGGTCCATTGCATCAGAGCAAGGCCTCCTGGAACCAAGGAGACCATTGCTGACTGTGTGGGAGCTCATGGAGCCATGGGGTCATTGTGGGAGTTTGGGGCTGTATGGAACCAAGGATCCATTGTGACACTGCAGAACCTTCTGGAATCAAGGTGGTCATGTTATGCTCTGGAACCTCATGGAACAAAGGATCCATGGTGACACTGTGGAACTCAGACCATTGTTGACAGTGCAAAAGCTCATGGAACTAAAGTCCATTGTGACACCACAGGGCTGCATGGAACCAAGGGTCCATTGTGCCTCTGTAGGGTTTCACAGAACCAAGGAGACCATTTTGTTACTGTGGGGCCTCATGGAGTCACCTGCCACTGTGACACAGCGGGGCTGCATGGAGCCAAGGGGCCACTGAGACACTGAGGAACCTCATGGAACCAAATCTATTGTGATGCAGTGGAACCTCATGGAACCAAAGGTCCTTTGTTACACTGTGGGGCCCTGTGGAACCAATGGGACCATGGTGGTACCTGGTGCTCCATGGTGCCAAGGGGCCATTCTGATTCTGCTTTGCCTCATGGAACCAAGGGGCCTCCATGACACTGCAGGGCCTTGTCGAGCTTAGGCAGCCTTGTGACACTGCGGGCCCCCTTGGAACCAAGGGTCTGTTCGGATATTGGAGGGTCTCATGGAACCACGGAGACCATTATGAGCCTTTGGAACCCATTGGAACCAAGGGGCTGTTGTAGCACAGCAGGGCCTCATGGAACCAAGTGGACCACAGTGACACTGTGGAGCTCCATGGAACAAAGGGGCCATTCTGACATCATGGAACCAAGGAGGCCATTGTGCCACAGCAAGGCCTCATGGAACCATGGAGACCATTTTGACACATGGGGCCTTGTGGAAACAAAGCAGCATTGTGACACAGCAAAGTCTCATGGAACCAAGGGTACGATAGTGACACTGTGGGGCTCCTAGGAACTAAGGGGAGATTCTTAAAGTACAGAATCAATGAGACCATTGTGACACCACAGGGCATCATGGAGCTGAGGGTCTGTTGTGACACAGCCTGGCTGCATGAAACCCTGGAGGCCATTTTCACACTTTGAGGCCTTGTGAAACCAAAGGGCCATTGTGGCAGTTTGTATCTCCATGGAACTAAGGAGTCCATTGTGACAATATGAAGCCCTCTTGGGTTAAGGGCACCTGTGGCACTGTGTGACATCATGGAACTAAGGGACCATTGTGACACTACAGCGCTCCATGGAACTAAGGATTCTTGGAACAATATGGGACTCATGGAACCAAAGGTCCATTGTGACATTGAGGGGCCTCATGGAACTAAGGGGGGACAATTGTGACGCTGTGGGGCCCAGTGGAAGCAAGAGGCCAGTGTGATACAGCTGAGCCTCATGCACCCAAAGGGCCACTGTGATCCTGAGGAGCTCAAAAGAACCAAGGGGCCATTTTGACACTCTACAGCTGTGGAAACCCTGAGAGGCATTTCCTGGGTAAGGGAGACACAAGAAACTTCCCTCAAAAGCTGTTCAACCCCATTGGCACCTTCCCCTTGTTCTATGCCACTCAGCCACATCCTCCTTATTCCCCCATTGGCCCCCATCTTTGTACTGCCCCGATGGCACTGATCAGCCCCTGTCTCTGGAGATACAGAAACCTGGACTCTCCCCAGGAGTCCTGCCTTGTGACCCTGAACATCTCACCGCACGGCTGAATCAAACATCTGTGGGTACCATGCAAAGGCCCTTTGTGCTTCCCTACCCTGGGCTTTATTAGCAGCTAATTTGGATGAAACAATGGTCCATGATGGCAGTGTGGATCCAAGGACACCATGGTGACACTATGGGACCTCATGGATCCAAGGGGCCATTGTGACACTGAAGAAAATTCATGGAACCCAGGGTCCATTGTGACACAGCAGGGCCTCATTGAAACAAAGGAACCATTGCTACAGTACTGAAACTCATGGAACCAAGGAGCTGTGGTGACACAGCAGGGCCACATGGAACCCAGGAGACCAGTGACATTTAGGGACTTCATGGAACCAGGGTCCATTATGACACTGCAGAAACAAGGAGACCATTGCGGATGCTATGGAAGCTCATGGAACCAAGCAGCCATTGTGACACTCCAGGGCCTCGTTGAACCAGGCAGATGAGTGTGACACCACAGAACATCATGGCACTAAGGTTTTATTGTGACACAGCAGGGGCCATGGAGGCAATTGTCCATTGTGACAATGAGGATCCAAGGAGACCATGGTGACACCATGGAAGCTCATGGAGCCAAGGAGACCATTGTGACAATGCAAGACCTTGTGGAACCAAGGAGACCATTGTGACATCATGGAACCTTGTGGAGCCAAGGAGACCATTGTGACATCATGGAATCTCATGGAACGAAGGGTCCATTGTCGCAGTCCAGAACGAAGGAGACCACTGTGACAGTACAGAACCTCACAGGACCAAGATTCCATTGTTATGCAGTGCGGCTTCATGAAACCAAGGAACCACTGTGACACAGCAGGGCCACATGAAAACAATGGTCCATAGAGATACTGTGGATCCAAGGAGACCATGGTGCGGCTGTGGAACCTCATGGAGTCGAGGGGCCATTGTGAAACTGGGGAACCTCTTGGAATCAAGGCAACCATGTTACACTGTGGACCTCATGGAACCAAGAGGCCATTGTGACATTGCAGGGCTCCATGGAACCAAATACTTATGGTGACACAGCAGGGCTGCTTGTGACCAATTGTCCATTGTGACACTGCAGATCCAAGAGACCAGGGTGACATTATGGCAGTTCATGGAACCAAGGGGCTGTTGTGACACACCAAGGCCTCGTGGAACCAAGGAGAGCATTGTGGCAGTGCAGAACCAAGGAGGCCATTTTGACAGTACAGAACCCAGTGGAACCAAGGGTCCATTGTTCTACAGCAGGGCCTCATGGAACCAAGGGCCATTGTGAAACCTGTGGGGCATAATGGAGTCAAGGACACCACTGATGCTGAAATCCACTGGATAGAAACTTTTGAACACCATTTGGGGTATTTGAAAGCAGGTATTCTTTATTACAGCATGGTGGTCACTTGGGCCATCCTTCCTCCATTCGAGTGCACTGAGCATCAAATGAAAAGAGTTTTTATCACACACACTGATTATGTATCCATTAGCTATCCCCATGTCCTAGGGTGACGTTATGATGCTTGTATCCCCATTTGTGTGTTCTGTTTGTGCTGGATATTATGTTCTGTGCCTTCAAGACTGGCTCTGAAGAGTGAATGTTTTATTTTGGTTTTGCTATCAGCCAGTCTCCCACAGCTGGCGGGACACAGAGATGGGGCAATACATAGTGCTGCTTTGGCTGTTTCTTGGCTTTTTGCTTTGCTCTTACTTTGCTCTTGCTTTTTGCTTCTGCTCAGTACTTAGTTTAGCTAAGCAGTCCAAATTTTTCCTGGACTGTTTCTCCTTTCCCTTTTTTTTTTGGACCTACTCAAACCTGCTCCGGACTGGGACCTGGGAAACACCGAGAGTTTGCACCTTGTGGCTGCAGCAGCTGCCCCAGTGCTGGACGGACCAATAACAGAGCGACCACCCCCTAGAGAGACTTTCTGAATTTGTCATTTTTTTCAGAGAAGTGAAAGAGTGATGTCATCCGGTATTATTCATTTTGTGTGCTGGGGGGTGCTTTGCCTGTTAAATAAACAGGTTCTTGCCACTTCTCTACGAGGAATCCTTCCCAAACCGGTTGCGGGGAGGGGCCATGTAGGTTTGCTTTCTGGAGGGTCCCCTTTTGGAGGTTTCCTCCCAAATTTGTCCTAAACCAGGACAAAATTTTGCACCCAATGCGTGGGGCTCGAGAGAGAATGGAAAAAAAACTCTGTTTTGAGTGCATTTTAGTTGCCATTACTCTGTGTTCATATAAAGCAGCTAATAGCCATGCTTTTTGGATTCATAATGTCTCTTGGGGTGAAGGCTTGCATGCATTTCTAGGTTTTTTTGAGATCTTAATATGTCTATGGTCCCTAGGTTTATTTTCATATCCAGAAATAGTGCTAGTATTGTCCCTAATACATAGTTTTTACAGCAGAGGAGCAGTGACCAGAAGAGCTCTCCTGCTGGGCTTCATAGTAATGATTTGTAAGAAGTTTATAAAGGTGCTGGGGTCTTCTCCAGGTGTGAATGGTTCGTGGCTATGGTCATGCACCCAGTTTTTTAAAGGAGGAGCAGAGTATGAGGCTTTTTAGCCTTTGTTTTCCTTCTTCTCCTCTGAATCTATTACCTCCCTATTGGAGAATGTTCAGTTTCCTCTCAATGTTAAAGAAACCATCTTTCTGGCATTCAATCTGGTAACCTTCCTCTATACAGTCTGCAGCTTCTCTAGAATGAGGGCTGAGATTTCTAGATGGGCTGATGAGACCCCTGACCCAGGAGTAGACACAAGTGTGGAAAATCCTGAGTGATGTGGGAAATGGGAGGATATGGGTCAAATCCTGAAGGAATTCTCTGGCCCTATAGTCTGAGCCTTTCCACATGAACAACTTCAGAACCCAGTTGAGGTGGGGACATATCTGAAAGAGAAGTACCAGCATGAGCCTAAGGAGAGAAAGATCATTGCAGTGAGCTGGGCCCTGGCCTATGCTTATCGCACACTGCTAGATACTGTAGGGCAGCAGACAGAGGCAGGGGGGCAGGGAGATAAATCAGCTGTCCCAGTCACTCAGGCTGTAGCAAACACCCCAGGCTGAAGCCAGCAGTCAAACCAGATAATGAGCCTAAGCAGCAGCTAAACCCATGGCCGTTGCTACCAGTACTAGAAGTGGGAAATGCACAGACAAAACCAATCGACCAGTGCATGATGATGATGATGATGCAGAAGAAGGAACCTCAATGCCTCCTGACATAAAATCAGGAGTCAAAGCAGCAGGTGCAAGATCAGATGCAAATATTGAGTCCTTTTCCCTGAAGGACCTCCGTGGACTACAGAAGGATTACACCCTACGACCTGATGAATCCATAATTAGTTGGTTAGTCCGTCTCTGGGATGCTGCAGGCGCGGCTACAATTCTGGATGGCACTGAAGCGAGGCATTTGGGGTCCCTGTCACAGGACCCTGTCATCGACCAAGGAATGATGAGGGGGACTAATCCACACAGCCTTTGGGAATGGGTCTTGGACAGTGTTGCACAAAGATACCTGTGTGCAGAAGATCTCTATATGCAACAAACTCAGTGGAAGACCATAGAGCAAGGGATCCAACGCCTGAGAGAAATGGCAGTGGCAGAGATTATCTTCTCAGATGACTGGGACAACTAAGAACCCAGACTTAGTACCATGCACAGCCTGTGATGTGGCGAAAACTTGTGCGACTTGGGCCACATGAATATGCTTCTGCCTTAGCCATAATGAAGAGGGATGAGAGGGAAGAGACTGTGCTGGATATGGCAAGGAAGCTCCGAGCATATGCAGATGCTGTGCATGGCCCAACACATGCCAGAATCGCAGCGGTGGAAACACGTCTGCAGGAATTAGAGGATAAGATAGAGGAGAATCATAAAAAGCTCAGAGAGGAAATTAAAGAAGACCTTCTCCAAACCTCAGCAGTACAGATCAGAGGTTCTGGTATCCAAGACAGACGTTTCCCAGATGGTGAGAGATGGTACACCCCACAAGCTGAGCTGTGGTTCTACCTGCGTGATTGTGGAGAAAACATGGGGAGGTGGGATGGAAAACCTACTGCTGTTCTGACACGACGGGTGCGTGAATTGAAGGAAGCCACTAAAAGGAAAGCAGCTGCAGTTGCCCGTAGCCGAACTACCAGGTATGATGATGATGACATGTCCGATTCCTTTGAAGGAATATCCAAGACATATGCCCAGGGAAACTGACCATAGCAACAGGGGGCTGGTGATGGTTGCCTACTGAGGATCAGATTTGTCACAGACCTTCAGAGAGGTTCCATGGGGACTTTCCAAGAGTCTCCAGGCTGTTGCAGAGCTGGAATGTC
This sequence comes from Geothlypis trichas, assembly GCA_009764595.1. Taxonomy (NCBI): domain Eukaryota; kingdom Metazoa; phylum Chordata; class Aves; order Passeriformes; family Parulidae; genus Geothlypis; species Geothlypis trichas. The sequence goes on from WSPJ01000191.1 coordinate 20,495, forward strand.
ACAGGCACAGACAGGGGCTCCATGGAGACCTCCCAGGGCTTTCTGGGGATGGTAAAGAGCCCTGTGGTCAGAGGCAGTCACAGCCATTCCATGGTGACATCCCAGGGGACCTTGGGCTGCAAAGGCACCGATCTGTCACAGGCACTCACGGGGGCTCCACGGTGACATCCCAGGAGTCCCCAGGCTGCCAAAGAGCCGGGATGTCCCAGACACTCACAGGGGTTCCTGTCATGGGCACAGTGGGAGCTTCAGGCAAAGTTTGTTAGACAAGCTCCTGTTGGGTCGCATGGTGCAGAAAAGATCCCCAATAGCCCCCATAGATCCCCAAATGTCACTGTTCAATCAGAGATGACACAGACTCAGATCAGAAGGCTAATGCATAAAAGCCTTCCATTTATTCAAATCTCTTCTTTTATATCTTGGTTTTCTACAAGTGGACTTCATTGGTCATTTAATCAACACATTTCACATGATTGGCCAATTAAGACAACACCCTTCAGTAAACAACTTTATGGAAAAAAGCCAACCTATTTATAACATTGTCAGGGCACCAGTTATTGATGTGTGTTTTATGTTGGGCCTTTCCGGGGGTTCCCTGGATGGGGGAAATCCTCCAGTAGCAGTTCTGTGCCAGGTAAAAGGAGATGCATGGGACTTTTTCAGTCTTCAGCTTCTTGTTTATTGTTATCTTATCTAAAATTTTGCATTGCTGTCCATACCAGGCTCAGCATGCTGGAAAAGCACTGCAAAATGACCCCAAAATGTACGGTTTCAAGGTCTTTTGAAGTTTTCTCAACCAATTGACTCTTAAAATGTACCTTATTTTTACTTATCGTCCAATAACTCATCCCTTGACTGTCCACATAACCTCTGCACTGTGCTTTCCTTGACCAATGACCCTGTGCCACCAACACTGCCGAAAACAGAGTAGATGAAGAAGAAGACCGTGATTACATTCAAATTCCTCCATCTTGCTTCCTATCTACACCATACTAAAAATCCCAAAACCTAAGTTTCTCACCCAAGTAAGATACTATACTATTCTCTATTATCTATTTTACACTTCAGTAAATTCCAATCTATTGCAAAGTTTTGGAAGTCCTCCCCAAGGGCGAAGGTTAAAGGCAGTGTTTCTCTGGGAGTCAGGACCCCATAGAGCAGACAGAGAAATATTCCCTGTAGCCTTGATTCCCACACATTTGACCTAAAAACCTTTAACTTTAAAGATTTTAAGTTTCCCCAAAAGTGTTTCAGGTAAATCGGATTAGAAGGAGAAGAAATAGAGAACAACAGAAAGACAGAAGATCTATAGAAAGACACGCACATAGGTACCAACTGTTCTGGTGCCAGCATCACCAACACAGGAACCCCAGGAGAAGGCAGGATCCAGACCATGGGCTGGCATCATGCTCTCCCCTGTAACCCCCTGGGCCTTCATGGGCCCGCCCCTGGGGTGGGACTGCCAGTTGCTTGTCCAATCAGAGCCAGGGTAGCCCCAGCTGCTAGTGTGTGATTGATTGATTGACAGCTGGGCCAATCAGAGCTGGGTTAACATCACCCCTGCTGTGTGATTGACAGCTCTGCCAGGCCAGGGCTGGGGGCGGGGCTCTGTCCCACCACAAACCAAGGCCTGACCCGGCCCTGGCCCCACACGGGCATTCCGAGCATCCCAAGGTGTCTCGGGACATCGATCTCATCCAGCCTCTGACAGCGACCACAGTGACACTGCGGAACCTCATGGAATCAAGGAGACCATTGTGCAACTCAGGGGCCCTATGGATGCAAGGGTCAGTGATCAAACCTTGGGGCCCATAGAAACAAGGAGCCATTGTGACACAGCGGGGCCACATGGAGCCAAGGGACCACTGTGATTTTATTGGACCTCATGAAACCAAGAAGCCATTGTGATATTGCCAGACCTCATGGAATCAAGGAGACCATTGTGACAGTGTGGGACTCTGTGAAATCAGGGGAACATGGAATAGGTCTGCCTGGTTTGGCCTCCTGGGGTCTGTCTGACAAGTCCCACTGAATTTGACATGTCAAGGGCCACTTCCCATCTGACTGTGAAGTACTGGGGCTCTGGGCTTTCCTTCCTATGGAAAAGAACTGTCTTTCTTGTCTAGGCTCCTATGGCTGAAGTTAGGATTCCACCTTTAAAATTCCCTATATCCAAGGGTTCCTCACAGATAAAGTCTGCTAGTATGGTCAAGTCTGGCTAGCCTTGGCCTCTGGTGACTGCCTCTCCTCTGCTCTGGCACCACTGGGGCTCGCTTGTTTCCTTCCTATGGAGACCACCTGGACACTGCAGGGTTATGTGGAGCCAAAGGGCATTGTTACACTGTAGGAGCTTGTGGAACCAAGGGGATCGTTGTGGCACTTTGGGTACCATGGATCCAAGGGGCCATTGTGACACTGTGGGGCCTCGAGAAACTATGGAGACCATTGTGTCTTTTTTGGGCCTTTTGAAATGCAGGGGCCATTGTGACACTGTAGAATACCATGGATCCAAGGGACCATTGTGGAACTGTGGGACATCATGGAATCAAGGACACCACTGTGGCTCTGTTGGGCCAGATGGTCCCAAGGCCCAGTGTGAAGCGGCAGGGCTTTGTGGAACCAAGAGGCCGTTGCTGCATTTCAGGGCCTCGTGGAGCCAAAGGGCCGTTGTGATCCTGCAGGGCACCGTGGAACCATGGAGAGCATTGTGGCATTGCAAGGCCCCATGGAATCATGGAGGTCATTGTGACACTGTGGGGCCCCATGGAACCAAAGGAACATTGTGACCCTGCAGGGTCTCATGGAAGGAAGGGGCCATTGTGACACTATGGGAACTTGTGGAACCAAAGGAATCATTGTTGCACTACTGGGCCCCAATGGAACCAAGGGACCATGGTGACACAGAGGGGCTTCATGGAACCAATAGACCATATGACACTGTGGGACCTTGTAGAACAGTGGAGACCATTAAGATCATTAAGGACTTGTGTAACCAAGGGGCCATTTTGACACCTGAGGACATCATAGAATCAAGAGAACCATTGTGGCACTGCAGGGCCCTGTGGAACCAAGGGAACATGAAATAGGTGTGGCTGCATTGGCCTCCCAGGGGTCACCTGACAGGTCTGGCTGACCTTGGAATGTGGAAGGACACTCCCATCTGCCCCTGAAACACTGGGGATCTGGGCTCTTTTTTTATGGAAAAGAACTGTCCATTTTTTCCAGGTATCCATGCCCAAAATTTGGATTCCACATCCAAAATTTGTGTATTAAAGGATTGCTCCCAGACAAATGTTGCCAGCAGGTCTGGCTGGTCTTTGACACTTGAGCAGCAGCACTCACCTGTTTTCCAAATACTGGAAAGAGCTGTCTGAACTTTTCTTTTGATGAAAAATAATCTGTCTTCTCCAGGCACAAATGTTTTAAATTAGGACTCCACATTCATAATTTCAAATATTAAAGGGTTGCTCCAAGCAGACCTGCCAGGACAAACAGGTCAGGCTTGCCTTGGCCTCTGATGGCTGCTGTTCATCAGCTCCTGAAACATGGGGGCTCCATGGTTTCCTTCCTATGGAGACCAATGTGACACTTGGGAGCCTTGTGAAATGCAGAGGCCATTGTGACACTGCAGAGCACCATGGATCCAAGGGACCATTCTGACACTGTGCAGCCTTGTGGAACCAAGGACATCATTGTGGCTCTGTTGGGCCGCATGGTCCCAAGGGGCCAGAGCAAAGCAGCAGTGTGGGAGTTAGCCCAGCTGTAACTCAGAGTCAGCCAGATTTTACCCCAGAAGAACTGGGCATGAGTTTCAAGCCCTGGGAATAATTTGTTTATCTTAGAGTGAGTTTGAGATTTCCCCCATAAGCCTTTAGTGTTGTTATGCTAAGTTGTCCAAGTTCTCCTCCCCTATTGGTTACTTGTTTCCCATATATGGTTATTGTTCTAGAATGTTCTACCCTCAAGTGTATATATTGTTGTTTTGCCTTTATCTCAGGTCTTTGAGTCCCACCCCTCGTACTGTGCTCGACTTCTCTATGTTTATTGTTTTTCACCCTGTTACTTAAGTTCTTTTTGGGCAACTCCATTGATCCTGCTTGTAGGAGCGTCAGGGGCTAGGATGGTTGGACGGACGGAGTCAAGAGATCTCTGAAGCCAGGTCTTGGAACTTGTGGTTTATTGCAAAGGGTGTGGGTGCAGGGGCCTTGTTTGGAGCTGCCAGCCACAGCTCGGAGCAGGCCCAAGAGAGGAGCTTAAAAGACGTGTCTTAAATGGATGCCTGAAAGAGAAGGGGAGTTCCCATTACAATACAATAAATCTTCTTCTGTGCTGCATATTCTAATTTTCACTAACCAATCTAGTACAAGATACAAATCTTATAGCATTTACATACAGCCTATAAGAATCATTACATTACCATACTGTGTTACATTTTAAACCCTATAAACTACTCTTTGGACCCCTTCTGCCAAGCTAGTAGGGTCTGCTCTGACCCTTGGACCTGTCTGCAAGCAGAGGGTATTGTTTCATCAAAAGAAGATGACCTTCATCTGGTCATACCATTTTTTTTCCAGTTGTTCAGTAACTAAGGCTTGGTATCTCAAAGTTTGCTTTCATTTCAATCTCCCTTATAGTTTCCATATTCTTAAAATCTTTTGCCAGGCAATCATATTTATAAGGCTTTCCTGTTTCATCTTCCCCAGCATCTGCTCCTTTTCATTTTCACCACCCTTGCCCTGAAGTTGGGGAACCAGAAAGGTTTGTCACAGCCACCCTCATTGTGACATTTGGCACCCGAACAGGGACCCTGACATTCAGTCATGTCAGCTGGGGTTAGCTGATGGATAGGCCAGCACTCCCCAGGGATTTAGATTGTGCCGGCCTGGCAGATTCATCATTGCTTTGAGGGACCTCGGCCAGGATCCACAGGGACAATGACAGTTTCACCTGCATAGGATTGCAGGTGGGTTTGGGGAAATGCAGGACAATTATTGCCCATTTTGCCACTGTGTTTTTACAATACCATCCACATCCCTATACTGATTTGGGGTGTTCCAGTGGCTGTTCCACCCAAGGTAGAGAAAGAGAAAAATGGACAGCCGGGTGTCCAAAGTGGAAAGGCGCATATATGGATGCTTTAAGTAATTCTCACTGATCATGACCAAATATCTTCAAAGAACAAATTAAAATCAATTGCGAAGTGGATCATGTAAAATTTTCCAGATACCCGTGTGCCTGACCATCCTCCCTCCATCTTGACTCCTCCACTTCCTGCTACCACAACCTTCTTTTCCACCCTACATGAACCTCCTAGACTCCACCCTCATGACTGCGGGTCATGCCGCCACACTCAATAATTCCACCTCCACCCTGAGCCATGCCTCCAGAAGGCCAGCCTGGAAGTTTGCCATCCTAGATCAAGGCCCTTCCTCCCCAACACCTGACAAAATGGCAGTGCCCTTTGCCTCACCCTCTGGCAACAATATAACCCCATGGTCAAAGATACTAAACCCAACTGTCACACTACTTCTAATCCAAATGTTTCCGCTCCAAGTTATTCTTCCTCCCAAGAAGACAGTTTGGACTCTCAGAGCACCTACCCCTCAACCCAGAAGATCCCTGGGAAAGGAAGAAGACTGGCAAATAGTCTCGAAACTCCTCGATTGCCCCCGTATGTTATGAAAGAAGGGGGCAGAATCCCAGGTATCCGCCACTGGTTTACGGGGAAATCAAGAAGCTGTGTAGGGCAGCTAAAGATCATGGAAAGGACTCACCTTGTTTTAATGGCATAATGAGGACCACATTTATAGCACATGTCTTAACCCCCTGCGATTTAAAATATATTATGACCATGTTGTTATCACCTACCGAATACACCTTGTGGGTAGGGGGATGGAAGTGTTTACTAAGTCAATTAATAGTAGACTAAGCTAATAATGAGGGCAGAATTGACAATCAACCATCTAGCTGGAGAAGGACAACACAGCCTGCCAGCTGATCAAGCAGCAGGTATCCCCAGAGAAGTATTGGATGATATCAAAGAGATGGCTTTGAAAGCTTTAATCCAGGTACCATGATGGTAGCATTCCCAATTTGGACTACCTTTGGGCTGGCTGCAGCTAAAGCTTTAGGACAATTAGACCATCTTGGGTGCCTGTTCAGTAAGCAAACCAATGCTACCTCCCTCACATTGAGTGGCCTGCTCTCAGACACAGAGACCATCAGACATGCCACCTTGCAGAACAGCGATAGAGTTTTTACTCTGGGCACATGGGCATGGCTATGTAGACTCTGAGGGATGTGTTGAATGAACCTCTCCAGCCACAGCGAAGTCACTCCACAAGAGCATTCAGGTACTGAAGGAAGGGTTCAAGGAGCTTCAGGTGGAAAACAAAGGCTGCTTCAATAAACTTTCCATTCCTGAGGACTAAAGGGTTGGATGATGTTTAGCTAAAAGAGGACTATAATTCTCTTAGAGGTTTTTGTTGCATTGTTAATTGTCCCATATTTGTTTGGATGCTTTTAGAAAGTCTTACAAAATTCTTTCAGTTCCATCTTTTTTTGTAAAACAGAAAGGGGGAAGATACCCAATACAGGATCCTAATGGACTCCTTGAAGAAGAGAACTGGAGGCCAGGATGGCACAAAAACCTCTCAGAGACCTCAGTGTGGGAAGGAAAATCCTTAAAAGTAGCTAAAAGTCTTTAAATCCATAAAACCTTAA
>WSPJ01000192.1:0-26856 GCA_009764595.1 Geothlypis trichas
CTCTGCACGCATTCGCCGCGGCGCATCAGCGGCCTGCTCGACTCTGCTCACGCGTGCTGCGGCACCCCGGTGGCACACCCACCTCTGCATGTGGCACGCAGGTGGCACGCTCAATCCTGCATGCGTGTGCCCTGGCATGTGAGCACACACGCACACATGTCTCCCGTGGCGGCCGCCGGAGCGCGGTGCACACGTGTCCCCGCAGAGCGACCGTCCCTGTGTGTATTTGTGCATCCCCAGCGCAGGTCACAGCCCCGTCACCCCACGTCCCCGCGGCTCCTCTCGGCCCCCCAGCCCCGGGCTGAGCCCCCCACTCTTCTCCCCACAGTGCTGAGACCCGGGTGCGGTTCCTGGGTCCCGGAGCCGCAGACGGCTGGAGCGGGTAACGTCACCGCCGGCGCCCGGGCGTGGGGCTGTCCCCGAGCCGTCCTGCTTCGCAAGGCCTCCGGTGCTGCGCTCTTCCCCTGGCAGTGCCCATAGGGTGCGGGGCAGCCCCCGGGGTGAGGGGTGTTGCATCTTCCGGCGCCGAGGGGTTCGTTTCTCTTGGGCTTCTGCTGGTGTCGGTGTCGCTCGGTGGCCGTGCGGGGTCCCCCAAACGCCCAGAGCGAGCAGGGATCTCATCCTGGGTTTTCCCTGCAGGATCTCACAGCCAGAGCCCACACCGGGCAGCAGCCAAGGTCCCCCTGCGCGTCCCCGGCCCCCGCAGTGGCGGCAGGCCACGGAGCTGCAGGTCATGCATGGCAGCAAGGTGAGGATGGGGGTAGCAGGTGCCCAGTTCTCTCCGGTCCTGGGGTGCCAGCTCAGAGCATCCCACGTGTGGGGATATCCCACTCCTTGGCACGCGGAGCAGCCTGGCACGGCCACTTGGCACAGCCGGGATTGGAGCCCGTCCCAGCCAGGGCTGTGCACTGAGGGGGGGTCTCTGTCTCTGCCTGGCGGGAGGGGGGTCTCCGCATGCTGCATGGCTTGCCCCCCCTCTCCCTCTCTCCGCAGCCGGCTGCCCTCGGCTCAGCCCGGCCTGATCCGCCCTCCCGGCCTCTCCCGCCGGACCCTGTGCCCAAGGTAATGCCCGGGCAGGGCGGGGGGCGCCCCCCTGCCCACCCCGGATCTGCTGCATGTCTGGCTGCGCTCCAGCTCTCGGGGACCTGTGTGACACGGCTGTCCCCAGACCCCTCCAGCCCAGCGGGACCTGGTTCCCGCTCTCCCCCGCCTGTCCCCCACTGTCACACTGTCCCTCTCTCTCTGCCCAGGCCCCCCCCTCGGACAGGCCGCCCCCCCCCCACACGCCCGCTGCCCGCAGACCCTGTGCTGCTGAGCGCTCAGGTAATGCAGCAGCACCTGCGTGTGGGGCTGGAGGCCGATTCCCACCCCCCGAGAGCCCGAGGGGGGTCAGCCCCTCACCGAGCTCTGACCCCCCCATGGCCTTGCAGCCCCCAGGTCCAGCCAAGCCCCCCCCACCGCAGCGGCCGCTGCCCTCAGACCCCCCGGGCCCTTCGGTGTCCCGCAGTGAGACCCCCCCGGGGCACCCCTATGTCACCGTGATTCCTGCCAGGTGAGCACGGGATGGCTGGGAGCTCCTGGGGGTGTGAGGGGGAGATGCGGGGTGTGAGGGGGAGATACGGGGTGTGAGGGGAAGATGCAGGGTGTGAGGGGGCCATGGAGAGTGTGAGGGGGACACGGAGGGTGTGAGGGGGAGATGCGGGGTGTGAGGGGAAGATGCAGGGTGTGAGGGGGCCATGGAGAGTGTGAGGGGGCCATGGAGAGTGTGAGGGGGACATGGAGGGTGTGAGGGGGAGATGCGGGATGTGAGGGGGCCATGGAGGGTGTGAGGGGGACACGGAGGGTGTGAGGGAGAGATGCAGGATGTGAGGGAGCGATGAGGGGTGTGAGGGTGCCATGGAGGGTGTGAGGGAGCGATGCGGGATGTGAGGGGGCCATGGAGAGTGTGAGGGGGACATGGAGGGTGTGAGGGAGAGATGCAGGATGTGAGGGAGCGATGAGGGGTGTGAGGGGGAGATGCGGGGTGTGAGGGGAAGATGCAGGGTGTGAGGGGGCCATGGAGAGTGTGAGGGGGGACACGGAGGGTGTGAGGGGGAGATGCGGGGTGTGAGGGGAAGATGCAGGGTGTGAGGGGGCCATGGAGAGTGTGAGGGGGACATGGAGGGTGTGAGGGGGAGATGCGGGATGTGAGGGGGCCATGGAGAGTGTGAGGGGGACATGGAGGGTGTGAGGGAGAGATGCAGGATGTGAGGGAGCGATGAGGGGTGTGAGGGTGCCATGGAGGGTGTGAGGGAGCGATGCGGGATGTGAGGGGGCCATGGAGAGTGTGAGGGGGACATGGAGGGTGTGAGGGAGAGATGCAGGATGTGAGGGAGCGATGAGGGGTGTGAGGGGGAGATGCGGGGTGTGAGGGGAAGATGCAGGGTGTGAGGGGGCCATGGAGGGTATGAGGGAGCGATGCGGGATGTGAGGGGGGCCATGGAGAGTGTGAGGGAGCGATGCGGGGTGTGAGGGGGTGATGGGGAATGTGAAGGAGCTCTGGGGTGTGTGAGGGAGCTCCGGGAGTGCCAGGATGGGGGCCTGCAGAGCCTGAGGAGAGTACGGGTGGGGGAGAGGGGGCAGCCAGGAGAAATGAGGGGCCAGAACAGGGCGGGAGAGGAGAAAGGAGAGGGTCAGGGTGGAGATACAGAGCAGGGGACGGGGGGAGCTGTAGGGGGAAGTTGTGCGGACCCCACCCTCACCCCAGCGCCCTCCCTTCTCCTGCCAGGCCCGCCCCGGCCCCGCCAGAGGCCTGAGCCACGGGGAGGGAATGCGCAGCGCTGGATCCGCGGGGAAGGCCGAACCCCGCCGGGCCCCGCCGCCCGCTCTTTCTCCAGCCACGTCAATAAAGGGGCTGAGAGCCGCCTCTGTGCTGCCTCCGCCGCACCGGCACCGGGGCACCGCGACCGGCACCGGGGGTGGGGGAGAGGGGCGGGACTACAACTCCCGGCAGGCCCCGCGCCGGAACCGGGGCTGCCGAGCGCCGCCGCCCCCTGGCGGGGACTGCGCGCAGCTGCAGCGGGGGCGGTGTCCGGGGGCCACGTGGGCACGGGCGGGGACACGGGGGGACACACGCGAGTGGGCACGTGTGTTTGTGTCTGTGTGTGCGCCACAGCCGCACACGAGTGTGCTAGAGCTGCCTGGTGGGCACACGAATGTGTGAGAGCTGTTCCGGAGGCACGCGAGTGTGTGAGAGCTGCCCAGTGGGCACACGAGTGGGTGAGAGCTGCTCTTTGGGTGTACAAATGTGCCAGAGCTACCCGGTAGATACACCGGTATGCCAGAGCTGCTCTTTGCGCACACGAGTGTGTGAGAGCTGCTCTTTGGGCACACGATTATGCCAGAGTTGCTCCGTGGGCACACGAGTGTGCCTGAGCTATTCTGTGGGCACACAAGTGTGTGAGAGCTGCACTTTGGGCACACGAGTGTGTGAGAGCTGTTCCATGGACACACGAGTGTGTGAGAGCTGCTCTTGGTGCACACAAGTGTGTGAGAGCTGCCATGTGGGAAAATGAGAGTGTGAGAGCTGCTCTATGGGCACACGAGTGTGCCAGAGCTGCCCGGTGGGCAGGGACATGTATGGGCAGGAGCTGACACATGTAGGGGCACACGTGTGTGCAAGAGCTGCTTAATCTGTGTGGGCACAGGGGTGTGTGTGTGTGTGTGTGTGTGTGTGTGTGTGTGTGTGCGTGTGTGTGTGTGTGTGTGTAAGAGCTGCCTGGCAGACCGAGATGTGTAGTGTGCAAAAGCTGTCGTGTGTGCATGGCCACACGAGTGAAGAGAGGCTGCCACAAACACACACATGTACAGGAGCTGCCCTGTGGGCACACTCATGGGCACATGTGTGTGTAAGAACTACCCTGTGTGCATGAGCACATGCTCAGGCAGGAGGTGCCACACGTTTGTGCAAGAGCTGTTTTCTGAGCAGGAACATGCGTGTGCAAGCCACCTGCTAGCCCACAGGTACACGTGTGTGCGAGAGCTGCCCTGTGTGCTCACCACGTGTGTACAGAGCAGGGACCCACACCTGCACAGGTGTGCAAGATCGGCTCTGGGTGGGCACAGATGTGGGCAGGAGCACTTGTGAGCGTGAGCATGTTGGGCACACAGGTGTGCAAGAGCTCTCTGGTGGACAGGGACGCGCGTGTCACACATGAGCACACGTGTGTGCAGGAGCTCTCTGAGGACACAGACACACACAAGTGTGCAAGAGCTGCCAGGTGGACAGGGACACGTGGCCAGCAGCCGCCACCAGCACGGGCACACGCGTGTGCAAGAACCATGGTTCTTGCATGGTTACACGTGTGCAAGAGTTGCTTATGGGCACAGTGGAGCTGCCCGGTGGGCCCGGGCACACGCGTGTGCAAGAGCTGCCCCGTGTGATCTCCCCGTGCCCAGCCGGTGCCGGTACCGGTGGGTGCTGTCCCGGTACCGGCGGGGGGACAGCCAGCACTGCCGGTGCCGGTACCGGGGCGGTGCCAGCTCGGCTGGGCTTTAGCAGGGAGCCGGACTGGGCCGAGCCGCCGGTGCCAGGGGCGGTGCCGATGGATGCCAGGGGTGCCGGTGCCAGGGATGCTGTTGCCGGGATGCTGAGCCCGCAAACCCGGGCAGTGTTGGTCCCGGTGCCGGTCGGTATTCACGGTACCGGCTCGGTGTCGGGCTCAGAGAGCTACCGGGGAGTTGCCAGGGATACCGGTGCCGGTGGATGTTGGCGGTACCGGGGGTGCCGGACTGGGGCGTGGCCGCTGCTGCCGGTCCCGGTGCCGCTGGATGCCGCCGGTACCGGCCGCTGGGCAGTTACCGGGCTCGGTACCGGTCTCTATGGCCGTGCCGGTGCCGGTGGGTGCCGGTGCCGCCCGCCAAGGGTTAATGGCAGTCGGTGAAGTTGCCGGGCGGCGGCGCGGCGGGATTGGCCCGAAGTTGTCGGGGCGGGCCGGGCCGTGCCGAGCCCCGCCGGGCCGCCCCGCCCGCGGCCCCCCGCCGCCCCCCGCCGCCGGCGGAGCCATGCGCCCCGCGCCGCTGCTCGGGCTCCTGCTCTGGGCGCCGCTGCTCTGGGCGCCGCCGGTGCGCGGCTTCCGCCACGGCGTCCACTGGAACGGCAGCAACCCCAGGTACCGCCGCCGCCCCCGCCGGCCCCGCCGCCTTTGTACGCCCCGGGCCCGCCGAGCCCCGGGCCCCGCCGAGCCCCGGGCCCCGCCGAGCCCCGGGCCCGCGCCGCCGCCACGGGACGGGACCAGACCGGACGGGACGGGAGGGACGGCGGGCGGTGGGCTCCGGGGGGGCGGGGCTGCTGGCCACCGGGCCACCGGGCGGGACTGAGTCGGGGAGCGCCTCCCGGTGGGACCGAGCCCCCGGGCATCCCCGACAGCAGCGAGCCCACGGGTAATGCCGAGCGGGCGAGCGGCCCCCCGTGCGCCGAGCCCCCGGGCATCCCTACCGGCACCGAGCCCCGGGTGGTGCCTCCCGGTGGAACCGAGGCACCGGCAGCCCTGGGTATTGTGGGGCGGGTGAGAACTCCCGGGGGTGCTGAGCTCTGAGCAGCACCGGGCACCGCTGGTGGCACCGAGCCCCGGGCACCCCGGTGGTACCGAGCCCCGGGCGGTGCAGAGCCCGTGAGTGCCCCAGCTGGTACCGACCCTCGGGTACCCACGGGGGGCACTGAGCCCTGAGCACCCCTGGTGACGCCGAGCCACCGGGCATCCCTGGGTGCCACCGGGGCAACGAGCACTCCTGGGTGGTGCTTAGCCCCAGGCACTGCCGGTGGCACTGAGCTCCTGAGTCTCAGTGACACCAAGCTCTAGGTGTTCCCACACCAGTGGGCAGCCCTGGTTGCCCCCAGGCCAGTGCCACTCCTGGTGGCACCAAGCCCTTGGTGGCACCGAGCTGGTGGGCAGTCCTGGTGCTGCCAGCCTGCCGGTGGTACCCACCTGTGCTGAGCCTGAACACCCCTGGTGGCACTGAACTCTGGGCATCCTCTGGTGGCATCAGGCTGGTGGGTGGCACTCCTGGGCTGTGGGTTTCCATGGTGGGCACCACTCCAGCCCACACCCTGCCATCGGTGCTGCCTGGGAGCTTGGCTGTCGCCAGCAGGCCAGGGTCTGGCTCCATCCCTCTTCCCAACCTCCTCCATTTTAGGAATTTCCCGGCTCGGGGCTTCTCAGGGAGCAGCAGGCAGGGTCAGGATGCTGGGGCCTCCCCAGGAAGGTCCTGGGCTCTGGGCCTGCTGCCGTGGGGCAGACTGGCACATGATGGGCAGGGCTGGGCGTGCAGACGCTGCCCTGCTCCCATCCTGTTGATGGGAGAAGTGAGACCCCACCACCCATGGATGCCCCAGGAAGGAGGGCTCTGTGTGCCCCTCTGCTGGGTCAGGCAGGGCCCCGTCCCCCTGCCCTGGCCCTGCCCGGGCCCGTCCCAGCCAGCGTCACCCGTGGGATGCTCTGAGTCAGCAGGAGTCTGTGCTCCATCCTGCCCTCGGGGAGCCCCCAGCCTGAGTGGGGTGGCAGGGTTCAATCCCCCCTTGCCAGCGCTGCCATCCCGGTGATGAACATTCTGGATTCTGCCAGAACTGTCTGTGAACACCAGCTGCTCTGGGGCCAGTGTGGGGGACAAGGTCTCCCTGCCAGCGCCCTTTTCCATCACCAGCCCCAGACGCTCAGGACCAAGCGTGTTCACACGCATGTGCACGTTCATGTGTGTGCACAGGCGTGTGTGCTGCACAGCTGCTCCACCCCGGCCTGGCCGCGCTTGCCGTCGGCACAACCATGAGCTCAGAGCATCCCCAGCGCTGCCCCCGTGCCCTGCCCGCCCCGTGCCCCCTGCCCCGGCCGCCACCCCCTGCCAGCCCCGGAGCGTCCCTCCGCACGGTCCCCCACGGCCGTGTCATGTCCGATCAGCGGCCGGGCGGGTGCCTGGGGCGAGGGGCTTTGTGCCCGGCCAGCGTGGCTGCACAAACCCCCCCGAGCCCATTCAGCTCCAGCGGCCTGCGGCTAATCCGAGCTGATGCCTGGCGGTGTCCGGCCGGGGTTTTTTGGGAAAAATCCAGCTCCCTGCTCCGCTGGGGGCAGCAGGGCACCCCTCCCAAAGGGACCCCTGCCTTCTCCTGCCCGGCAGGTTCCTGCGGGACGATTACTCCATCCAGGTGGCCATCAATGACTACCTGGACATCTACTGCCCGCACTACGAGGGGGCTGTGCCCGCCGGCCGGGCTGAGACCTTCACGCTCTTCATGGTGGATCGGGAGGGTTATCGCGGCTGCTACGAGACCCCCGGCGCCTTCAAGCGCTGGGAGTGCAACCGGCCCCGAGCGCCCTTCGGGCCCGTCCGATTCTCCGAGAAAATCCAGCGTTTCACGCCTTTCTCACTCGGTTTCGAGTTCCAGCCGGGGGAGACCTACTACTACATCTGTGAGTCCCCTGGGGGCTGCGCTGGGGTCGCGGCACGCTGGGTGCAGTCCCCGGGGTCAGAACATGTCAGGGAGGCTTGAGCGCAGCTCCCCAGCGTTGGGGGTCACCAGGATCCCCATGGAGCCGAGTTTGGGGCGAGTTGGGGATCAGGGTACAGCCAGGATGTCACTGAGGTTGAGGGGAACATGGGGGCTCTGGATGATGCCAGGGCTGAGGTGCAGGAGGCTGCGGGTGTCCCGAGGGTGGGGGTGCAAGGGGATGGGATGCAGGGGGTGTCTGGATGCCCTGGGGTGGGGGATTCATGGAGGTGTGGGGTGCAGAGGGGTTCTGGATGCCCCTGGAGGGCAACACAAGTGGATTGGGGTTGAAGGGGTTTCTGGATGCCCGTGGAGGGAGGCACAAGGGGATCGGGGTTAAAGGGGTTTCTGGATGCCCGTGGAGGGAGGCACAAGGGGACCAGGGTGCATGGGTGGGGTCTGGATGCCCTGGGATGGAGGATGTGTGGGGAGGTGGGCTGCAGAGTGGGCTCTGAGTGCTCCGGGGTTGGGACACGAGGGGTCGGGGTGCTCCCGGTTCGAGGTGTAGGGTGGGCTCTGGATGCTCCAGGGTGGGGACATAAGGGGTCGAGGTGTCCCTGGTTCGGGGTGTCTCTGGTTCGGGGTGCCCCAATTCAGGATCTAGGGTGGGCTCTGGGTGCTCTAGCCGGGGGCAGGAGGAGTCGGGGTGCCCCCGGTTCAGGATGCCCCCAGTTCGGGGTGCAGGGGGGGCTCTGGGTGTCCCTGTTTCGGGGTGTCCCTGGTTTGGGGGGTCCCCGGTTCGGGGTGCCCCCAATTCGGGGTGCAGGGTGGGCTCTGGGTGTCCCTGTTTCGGGATGTCCCGGGTTCGGGGTGTCCCCGGTTCGGGGTGCAATGTGGGCTCTGGGTGCCCCCGGTTCGGGGTGTCCCCAGTTCGGGATGTCCCTGGTTCGGGGTGTCCCGGGCTCGGGGTCCGAGGGGGCTCTAGGTGTCCCCGGTTCGGGGTGCAGGGGGTCTCTGGGTGTCCTTGTTTCGGGGCGTCCCTGTTTCGGGATGTCCCCAGTTCGGGGTGCAGGGTGGGCTCTGGCTGCTTGCGGTTCGGGGTGTCCCCAGTTCGGGGTGGCCCTGGCTCGGGGTGTCCCCGGTTCGGGGTGCAGGGGGGACTCTCGGTGTCCCTGTTTCGGGGTGTCCTTGTTTCGGGGTGTCCCGGTTCGGGCTCCGGGGGGGTCTCTGCGCGCTGGCGGTGGGGGCGCGGTCCCCGCGTTCCGCCGGGAGGGGGCGCCCCCGGGCCGCGCGGAGGCGCCGTCGGGGGGTCCCGGGGGGGCCGCACCGGAGCCGGTCCCCGCTGACCCCCCCTGCCCAGCCGTGCCCAGCCCCGAGAGCGCCGGGCGATGCCTGAAGCTGCGCGTCACCGTCTGCTGCCGAGGCACCAGTGAGTCCGGCGGGGGGGCCTGCGCCCCAAAACCCGGGGGCTCCACCAGTCCCCACCGGGGGACACCGGAGCCTCCACGTAACCCACGGGAGCCGCTCCCTGACCACCGTGTGGGTTTTTTTCAGCGCCAGAGCCGGTGACAGAGGTGCCGAATTCGCAGCCCCGAGGGCGCGGGGGCCCCGAAGGTGAGTACGGGGGCGGGGTTGGGAGGTCGGGAACCGGCTCGCCCTGACCCCTGCTTGTGCCCCGGCAGATGTGGCTCCTGCCCGGGGCACCGCGGTCCCGTCGCAGCCCTGCACCCCATGCCTGACGCTCGTGCTCCTGGCCCTGCTCTGGATCTGACCCCGGCGCTGCCCCTGCCGGGGGGATGGGCTCCTCTGCCCCAACGCCGCTTCCAGACTCTTCCTCCCAGCCAACCCCCCGAGCCCGTGGGGCAGCCCCAGGCCATGACCCGCCTGCTGGACCTCCGCAAAGCCGAGCTGGGGCCGGGAGCTCCGGGCTGGAAGGTGAGGGGCAGCGGGGGGTTCTGGGGCACTGGGTGAGCACCTGCGTGCTGCCCTCAAGCATCCCTGGACGGGGCTCTCTCCCTCCCAGGGCCATCGCATCGCCGCACGTCGGGATTGCCGAGAGTCCCTGCGCTGGGATTGCCGCGCCCCGGCGCTGCCCCACCGGCCACCGGCCCGGCGCTGGGGTCCCCTCAGCGAACGCCTGCTCTGCCCCACGGCCACCACCTCATCTCGTGCCTTTCCCCACGGACCCCCTCCCCTGGGGCCCAGGGACCCCCGAGACCGGAGCGGGGCAGCAGCTCCGATGGCGGCATCCGCCGCTCTGCCGTGTCCTCCTGCAGCGAGGACACGCTGATCTGTCTTCTGGGAAGACGCCTTCCTCCGTGCCCTCGGTTTGGTTTTAACCCTTGGTAGTGACTGAGCAATACAATATTTGCAAGATCGCTGCGCCCCGGCTGTGCAGCCCCCGCCGTGCCCCTGCCCGTGCCCCCCAACCCTGCGCGGGTGCCAGGGCGGCTCCTCCAGGGTGTCCCCTCCAGGGTGTCCCCTCCAGGGTGTCCCTGCCCCTCGCTCCCTGCACAGCCCTCATGGCCTTAATTGCAGCAGTTTGATATTGAGTCGTCAGCTCCTGTCACCGGAGAGCTTTAATTACAGGCGAGCTGCTGGTAATTAACACCTGGTGGTGGGATGAGCGCTGGGACAGGGGGTGAGGGGGCAGTGGGCTTGGGGGTCACTCACCCCAAGCCTCCAGCCAGGCACCCTGGTCTCTTTTGCCACCTTTGGGTGTGGTTGGGGTGCCCACAGAGCAGCTGCTCTCTGTCCCTCTCTCCATCTGCTATGCACCCTATGAGATGCCCAAAATGGGGGATGTGGGGAGCTGCAGGGTTCCCCCTTCCCGAGTGAAAGGGGGATCAGTGGGGGCTCATCCCATGGCACAACCAGGTCCCTGTCAGAGCCGTGGCTCTGCCACATGCCCCAACCTTGCCAACAGCAGGAGAGTTCCCTGACGCTCTCAGTCCCCCATCCCATGAGTGCAGCCCCCCACTCACCCTCCTGAGGGGCTCCAGAGGGGCCCAAACCCCCCCGGGGCCGCCTGCAGCCGGGCCCCCCCCAGCCCCTGGCCGTGCAGGCGTTGCCGGCCGCCTGCCGCAGTGGTGCCGGGCACGTCAGACAGGTTTTATGGCTTCTGGGAGAGAGAAGCTGCTTGGCAAGAGGCTGAGAGAGAAAGCATCGACCGTGCCGCTCCCCTCCCCCCGCTCGGCTGCCTGCCCTTCCCCCACCGCACCCCACTGCCCTGCAGGGAGGGGTCCCCCATCCCCCCGGGGGACACAGGGGCTGCCTGGTGCAGGGGGGCATCTCCTGTGGGACCCTCCCCTCCCCAGGAGGGGGTGAGACCATCCTGGGGGGCATCGTACCCAAGGGACCCCCGTGTAGGGTGCTGGGTGGGGCAGCCCCCAAAGTACCCACCTGGGGGGATGCTAGGGGGCAATGGGGCCTGTAGGGCTGGTGGGTGGGGATGTCGGGGTGATGGTGATTGTGGGACCCCCAGGCAGTGATTCCAGGGGGCTGTACCCTGTGGGACCCCCATGCAGGGATTCCAGGGGGCTGCACCCTGTGGGACCCCTAAGCAGGGATTCCAGGGAACAACCATGTTCTGTGGGACCCCCGTGCAGGGATTCCAGGGGACAACCAGGCCCTGTGGGATCCCCATGCAGGGATTCCAGGGTGCTGTATCCTGTGGGACCCCCATGCAGGGATTCCAGGGGACAACCATGCCTTTTGGGACCCTTATGCAGGGATTCCAGGGGGCTGTACCCTGTGGGACCCCCATGCACGGATTCCAGGGGACAACCAGGTCCTGTGGGACCCCCATGCAGGGACTCCAGGGGCTGTGCCCTGCAGGACACCCATGCAGGGATTCCAGGGAACAACCAGACCCTGTGGGACCCCCATGCAGGAGTTCTGGGGGGCTGTACCCTGTGGGACCCCCATGCAGGGATTCCAGGGGGCTGTACCCAGCAGAACCCCCATGCAGGGTTTCCAGGGGACAACCATGCCTTTTGGGACCCTTATGCAGGGATTCCGGGGGGCTGTACCCTGTGGGACCCCCATGCAGGGATTCCAGGGAACAACCATGCCCTGCAGGGACTCCCATGCAGGGATTCCAGGGGGCTGTGCCCTGTGGGACCCCCATGCAGGGATCCCAGGGGACTGTACCCTTGGAACACCCATGCAGGGATTCCAGGAGGGTGTACCCAGCAGAACCCCCATGCAGGGATCCCAGGGGGCTGTACCCTTGGAACACCCATGCAGGGATTCCAGGGGTCTGTACCCTGTGGAACCCCCATGCAGGGATTCCAGGGGGCTGTACCCTGTGGGACCCCCATGCAGGGATGGTTAGTGAGGGCATCCCCCAAAGAACCCCCACACAGGACAGCTGTGCCCTGCAGGCCCCCTGTGCAGGGATGTTGGCAGTGTGTGCCTTGCAGGAACCCATGCAGTGATTCCAGGGGGGGTTACCCATTGCACCACCCCTTCCCCAGACCCTCAGGGACTCCCAAACAAGGCCAAGGTGTTCCTGTGGGACCCCCAGAGTGGGTGCTAGACCTGGGCCCTGTCCTTGAGCCGGTGTTGTTTGGTATGCAGGAGCTGCCACCAGCTTCAAATCCCATCGACTTCCAATGAGCAATGCCATCAATAACGGCTAATTGATGGCGCGGCCGCTCCAAATCAGATTCCCCGTCCCCTGAATCCAATTGATGGCTCCGCACCCCGCAGCCGCCGCGGCAGAAATTGAATCTATTCAAGGAATGGGCTCCATTAGCCCATCCCTTCTGTCTCGCCACCCCCCTGCCTCGGGGCCGCCCCTACCCCCCTCCCCAGTGCCACCCACACCAGCCCCGGGGTGCTGGGGTGAGGATGTGGGGTGCCCCAGGTGGGTGGGAGTTAAACCTTCAGAAAGTGGGAAGGAAAAATTTATCACCTGGCATAGCAAGCGATGGGAAATGGTAATAGGCAGCAGGGAGATGGAGAGCAGGATAAAGAACCGTGTCGTGCCAGGGGCTGGGAGCCACAGCAGGCACTGAGGAGGGAGCACAGCGTGGTTGTGCCCACCCCATGGCCTGGCTCACTGGCACAACAGGGACTGTGGCACTAGGATGAGCCTGCTGGGCACAATCCCTTTATCTCTGTGGTGTTCCCACTCCTGGCACCAGATTCCTCACCCGGCCACGCTGCCCCCTCCCAACCCTGCCGTGGCCTCAAAGACCCCTCATCACCCCAGCACGAGGATAAAATCAGGTTCTGCAGCCATCCCGGGGTGGCCCCAGGGCACACAGGGGACACGGGGCTCGGTGCCCCTCCCCGCGGGCTGACAGGGGGAGCACAGCCCCCCCAGGGCAGCGGGGCCCATCCCTGCCTGTTCCCCACAGGCAAAGGGCAACAGCGGCAGCGCCCACCCCGGAGCTGTCGAGAGCATCCCGGAGATGGGAAATGGCTCCGTGTCACCATGGAAACGGGGCCACTGGCTCGACATGCCGAGGGGACACGTGTGCTGAGGGGACACGCACGCTGAGCCCTGAGGAGCAGGGCACTGGCAATGCCAGGCACTGGGCACGATGGACCGGACAGCGGGCACCGGGCACAGGACCCTGAGAGCCCATCACCCATCTCAGACCAGCTCCCTCACTACCCGGCAGCCACTCTCAAGGATGCCACCTCTTCGTGGTGCCACCTCTTCCTGATGCCACCTCTTCCTGATGCCACCTCTTCGTGGTGCCACCTCTTTGTGATGCCCCCGCGGCCGGGCAGCCCCAGAGCCCCTCAGCAGGGCTGAGCAGGGGGCGCAGGGGCCGGAGCAGCCGTTCGTTCCCCGAGCAGCCTCCCGATGATGTGCATCGTCAAGGTTATCATTGAGCAAAACACTCAGCGGGGGCTTGGAGGGAGCCGGCCCGCGCCGCTTAATTAACCGGAGCTGCACGCGCCGAGCCCGCTCCTGCCATAGCAATGAGGGCACGGGCACCGGCGCAGGCAGGGGCTGGCACATCCCACCTGCATCCCCGGGGGATGGGAGAGCAGCTGGCCGGTCCCTGCTGCCAGGTGTGCCCGCTCCGGGGGCCAGGGTGGCAGTCGGTGTGTGTGAGACAGCCTGGCACCGGTGGGTGTGCCCATGCAGGGGTGTAGGCACAGATGTTGCCCGTGCAATCACCGTTCTGGGCCAGGGTGGCCGTGTGTCCGTGCCTGTGTCCGTCTGTCCTGTCGTGCCTGTGCCCTTGCACGTGCTGGAGTGTGATGCAATCCTGCTGGACAATGATCCTGCTGGACAATGCCAGAGCAGGGATGGGCAGGAGCTGCCCTTGCTGCCAGCTCTGCTTGGAGCTGCTGCACGCTGAGGGGCTGCACGGTCCCCGTGCTGGGACAATCTCTGCATCCCTGGGGAGGATGATTAGGACTTCAATGTGCGGGTGCAAATGACACGGGGCACCACCCCAGCACCGTGTCCCTGTCTCCAGGGCAGCCAGACAGAGAGGACAGAGGCTGGGCTAGGTGCCCACCCAGGGCAGCACCTCCCAAGTGGATGCTGAGGTGCTCTGTGCCAGGGTGTCACCAGGCTCACAAAGGATGCTGTGAGGGAGGTGGAGGTGGAGCTCTGGAACATCTTGGGCTCTGCTCCCAACATCACCACATGCCCTGTGCTCCTTTGATCCTCAAGCTGCTAACGAGCTTGCCTGGCAAAGAGCTCGTTAGCCAGGGCAGAGCCTGAGCTGCCTGACCAGCACCGGGGCAGCTCCTCGGGTGCCCAAGGACAGGCCAGGCCAGTCCCAGCAGCTGGCAGGAGGACTGGCTGGTGTGGCCAGCCCGTGGCCAGAGGCAAGAGCAGCACAGGTGGGTGGATGCTCTGAATTACTGAGCACAGGAGCACAAAGTGGCTGCAACAGCAACACCTGCATGGGGGGCACGGGGCCATGCTCACAGCCAGACCCCAGCTAGCCCAGATGGAGCAGCTGGGCACTGCCAGGCTGCAGGGACACTGCACCCACACAGGGTCCTCTGCCAGCCCCTCCGGTGGTGGCTGCCAGCAGCACAGGGCATCCCACACCTGCCAGCAGCACGGGGCACCCCTCACCTGCCAGCAGCACAGGGCATCCCACACTTGCCAGCAGCACAGGGCATCCCACACCTGCCAGCAGTACAGGGCATTACACACCTGCCAGCAGCACAGGGCACCCCACACCTGCCAGCAGCACAGGGCATCCCACACCTGCCAGCAGCACAGGGCATCCCTCACCTGCCAGCAGCACAGGGCACCCCTCACCTGCCAGCAGCACAGGGCATCCCTCACCTGCCAGCAGCACAGGGCACCCCTCACCTGCCAGCAGCACAGGGCATCCCACACCTGCCAGCAGCACAGGGCAACCCCTCACCTGCCAGCAGCACAGGGCATCCCACACCTGCCAGCAGCACAGGGCATCCCATGCCTGCAAGAAGCACAGGGCACCCCTCACCTGCCAGCACCTCCTGGTGCTCACCTGGCAGTGTCAGCAGCACCTCCTGCCCTGTTCCCTGGCCAGCACCCAGCTCCCATCACCTGGCCAGCAGCACAGGCCTGGGGCAGCTGCAGTCAGTGGAGGGAGCCCCCATTTCTGGTGAGCCCATGGAGGGAACCCTCATTTCTGGTGAGCCATTCTGGTGAGGGAACCCTCATTTCTGGTGAGACAGTGGAGGGAGCTCCCATTTTCTCTGTGGCCCCAGCCCCTCTGGTGAGCCATTTCTGGTGAGGGAACACCCATTTCTGGTGAGGCAGTGGAGGGAGCCCACGTTTCTGGTGAGGCATTCCGGTGAGGGAGCCCCCATTTCTGGTGACCCATTGGAGGGAGCTCCCATTTCTGGTGGGCCATTTCTGGTGACCCAGTGGAGGGAGCCCCCGTTTTCTCTGTGCCCCCAGCCCCACTGCTGAGCCATTTCTGATGAGGGAACCTCCATTCCTGGAGAGCCCATGGAGGGAACACCCATTTCTGGTGAGCCATTTCTGGTGAGAGAACCCCCATTTCTGGTGATCCAGTGGAGGGAGCCCCCATTTTCTCTGTGGCCCCAGCCCCTCTGATGAGCCATTTCTGGTGAGCCCATGGAGGCAACCCCCATTTCTGGTGAGACATTTCTGGTGAGGGAAGTCTCATTTCTGGTGAGCCAGTGGAGGGAGCCCCCATTTCTGGTGACCCATTGGAGGGAGCCCCCGTTTTCCCGGTGCCCCCAGCCCCTCTGCTGAGCTGTTCCCAGCGATGCATGATTGAAGCCCCACCGTGCCATCGCTCGCGGCCGCGGTGGCGGCAGGCGCCGCCTCAGCCCTGATGAATATTTCAGGCCCTGAAATCTCCTGCGCCTGCACGCTTAGCCCCGGTCCCCCCCTGCCCGCCCAGCTCGTTGGCTCCTTTGTTTCCCTGTGCTTCTGCCCAGCAGCAAGGCAGGGGCACGGTGTCACCCTGCCCTTCTCCCTGGGGACAGTCACCCGTGGCCTGCAATGGGATGGGAATGGGCTGTTCCCAAGGGGCAGGTGGGCACTGATGGTGGCAGAGCCAGAGCAGCCCCACACTGCCAAGCTCAGTGCCATTGGGGGTTCCTAGGATGGCTCCTGTGCCCATCCCCAGCCCTCATTTGGGCCTGAGGGTCTGCAGGTCCCCTGGCAGCATCACCTGGGATGGGGACAACCTAGAGTGCAGCACATTGTGGGTCTGTCCCTGGCACTGCCCTGTTCACTGCCACCTCTGCCAGTGCTCCCAGATGCTGATTGTGGCGTGATCTGTGTGCAGATCCTGGGAGCAGGATATCGATGCTGCTTGTCACTCCCTCATCAGATTAACGACACTTACACACCACCAGACACCTCACAAGGGACACCAGGGTGGCATGGCCAGGATGAGCAGAGCATGTTCCAGAGCCAGTGGGGAGCCAGGTGCTGTGGCTGGCAGCCACAAACCCATCTCTGTGTGCTTGTCCCTTCCCCAGAGAGCTGTGGCTGCAGTGGGGCCATGTGCCAGCCCTGCCCTACCCAAGCTTCCCACCTGGCACAGCCCTCACACCCTCCAGCACATCCACGCCGTGGTCATGTCACAGCAGCAGGGGACAGGAGTGAGGCCGGGGCTGCCCCCGGCGGATGATATTGGAGTGATCTTGAGGCCAGGAGGGAGGTTTGGAGAGGAGAGGAGCCGGCTGAGTCACCCGGTGCCGGCTGCTGACTCAGGCGCTTCCTGCCAGGTAACCTCCGCTGCCGGCGTGGGCTGCTGGGACAAGGATGTGGCACAGGGGACAGACAGGACTGGGACAAGGATGTGGCACAGGGGACAGACAGGACTGCCTGGCGCACCGGTCCAGCACCCAGGGTGGGCTAAGCTGGCAGCGTGCACGGCTGTGCTGCACCAAGTGGTGACCCCTTTCACCTGGGCTCACCTTGGCACCGTGGCTGCCAGCCGTGGGAGCCACGAGGAGCTGGTGGCTCTCACCTCCCAGCCGCCACCTCTGGGTGCCCACACACCCAGGGCGGGTGAGATTTGGCACAGCTGCTGGAGCCAGGGTTCCGGCTAACAGGCGCCTGGCGCCCAGGGCAGGAACCCTGCAGCTTCCTCCTGCCGGGCAGCGGGAGCGGCGGGGCTGGAGCCACGCACGGCTTCATCCAGCGGCTCCAGCAGGAAACTGATTTCCTCTGACGGCCCTGGCACCGCCGCCTGGCACCGCTGCTCCCTCTCTGGTGGCAACTCACCCTCATCTGCAAGGCCACAGAATCCAGCTCCGCATCAATTAACCCAGGCCGCTAATTAACCAATCTCTCCCATGTCCCTCTGAGCAGTAGGGCTCGCTCTGGTCCCTCTGGTTAGACCTTGCTCTCCCTCCTCACCAGGGATTTGACCACCCATCTTCACCTCCCTGCATCCACGTTGCCAGCACGCCCAGGCCCAGCCCCAGGATGTTCCCCAGGGCTCCTCCAGAGCTGGGTTTTCCCCCCTCTCCCTGGCAAACGGGAAGGCTCAGCCCCTGTGCCCTCCCCGAGGCGATGCCCGCCCAGCGCTTGTCAAGGCGCTGGCGCGACGCAACCATCCGTGAGGCTTCATTCAAATTTAACGACTGACATGGGATATAAAAGGGAAGGGGCAGGGAGGAGCAGGGCTGCCTGGGCACACGGTGAGTGCTGAGCGTGCCCCAGGCGTGCCAGCCTGGCAGGACAGAGCCGTGCCAAACACCAGTATGGGGTTGTGAGGAGCTGCCCCAAACGCCACCAGGAGCCAGGACATGGCCATGCCAGCCCTTGCCAGCTGCCTGCTGCCCGACCCAAGCCGTGCTCCCTGCACGCCTCTGGCTCTGGCTTGTTCTCGCCGAGTCTGGCTGGACACGTGCCGGCACCTGGCTCCCGCGGGCGGGCCGGGAGCCCTGAGCTCAGCGCGTTGGGCCCTGCTAGGTGTGGCTGGTGAATATTTCATGCCCGCGTTCACCGAGCCCTTTCTTGGTTACACTCCTGCCTCCTCCCCGCACTCTCACCATGTTTATTTATTTAATGAATTATTTATCGGCTCCCCCTCTCGCTCGGCTGGGCGCTGCCCCCTCCCCACTCCCCCAGCCCAGCTCCCAGCCCGGCGCGATGATTTATTGAATGCCGGCTCTGCTCTGCGGTTGCGACATTCTGTCACAGGAAGCCGCGGTTAAACATTAACCCAGGCGGGCCAAGCGGGTCCCCTGTCCCGCCGGGGACACGCTCCAGCCCCTCGGGGCTCATGGACGGCAGGTGCGAGGCTTTCCCCACCGCTTTGACGCCGAAAGCTGCTGGTCCTTGTGATGGGCACAGCGTGGAGGAGACAGAGGGAGAACCAGGGCTGCTCCATGCCCTTGCTCTGGACACCTCAAGGCCTCACATCCCTCCAAGAGCGAAGCCACCAGGGTGTGTCCCCGGCCATCCCACCACCTCCCGTTGAGCCCAGTGTGTAATTCCAGGAGTAATTCCTTCTGGGCGCTGACACCCGCACACCCCGCGATGCTCAGGGCTGTGTTCTGCCCCCCGGGTGTGTCCCTCCGTGTCCCTCCGTGTCCCTGCGTGTCCCCGCACACGGCCGTGCGTGGCGGGGGTCCCCCCGTGGTGCGGGTGCTGACGGCGGAGCGTGCGTTGCCATGAGCGGGAGGGGGGGGTTTCCATGTGGAGGTGGGTGTTGCCATGGGTTTGCCGAGCCAAGGCGTTTCCATGGTGGCAGCGCGGTGCTCCGGGTCCTCCCAGAGGTGTGCGGCACCCTGGGATGCCACCGCTGCCGCTGCCACCTCACCCCGGCCCCTGTGCCCCCCTCCCCAGCTCTCCCCCGCTCCCACCCCCAGGCAGCCAGAGCCCTTTTCCACGTGTTGTGTTTTCTTCACTTCACTTCTTCGGATGAATAATTAATAGAGGCTTTTTTGGTCCTCCGGGCCTTTCCGCTGGCCCCCTCCCCCTTCCTGGCGGGGCTCTGGCAGGGGTTTGGGCTCCCAGTGCCACCAGTATGGGTGGGGAATGGTACTGGGGCGCAGCCCTGCCGTGGGCATCACAGCACTGGGTCTCCCACAGTGCTGGGTGGGACCAGGGGCCCTGCCCATCATCATCCTCCTTGTCCCCCTTCCATGACCTAGGGCAGCATCCACATGGCCTAAGGGACCTTGAGGGCAAATGGGATGGCTCTCCTCCCACACAGAGCTCCTCACAAAACTCTGGGGAGCCAGGAGACCCCTCAAGGACTCAGCACAGGGCACCTGAGAATCACCGGGCCCGCTGGGGACATGGGAACATGACATTTGGCACAGCACCACCCTGGCCACG
Source organism: Geothlypis trichas (assembly GCA_009764595.1). Lineage (NCBI taxonomy): Eukaryota > Metazoa > Chordata > Aves > Passeriformes > Parulidae > Geothlypis > Geothlypis trichas. The sequence goes on from WSPJ01000192.1 coordinate 19,215, forward strand.
CTCACCACGCCAGAGATAGCTCCTGGCAGGAGCAGCTCGGGCCGGCTCAGCAAGCCCAGCCACGGTTTGGGAACTCCTGGTTTCATTCACGAGCTCCTCAAGGCTGCCAAAGCTCCAGGTGATGCACGACGCCGGCACTGCCGGGGCAGAGGCTGCTGGGCTGGGGATGGTGGCCCCACGTGGGAGCTGGGGGTGCACTGCGTGTGCCCCCTGAGCTGAGTGTGCCCTCTGAGCTGTGTGTGCCCCCTGAGCTGAGTGTGCCCATTGAGCTGTGTGTGCCCCCTGAGCTGAGTGTGCCCCCTGAGCTGAGTGTGCCCATTGAGCTGAGTGTGCCCTCTGAGCTGTGTGTGCCCCCTGAGCTGAGTGTGCCCTCTGAGCTGTGTGTGCCCCCTGAGCTGTGTGTGCCCCCTGGGCTGAGTGTGCCCAGTGAGCTGCAAGTGCCCAGTGAGCTGAGTGTGCCCAGTGAGCTGTGTCCCCTGAGCTCTGTGCCCCCTGAGCTGAGTGTGCCCCCTGAGCTGCATGTGCCCAGTGAGCTGCATGTGCCCAGTGAGCTGCATGAGCCCGCTGAGCTGAGTGCACCTGGTGACCTGAGTGTGCCCGCTGAGCTGCGTGTGCCCTGTGAGCTGTGTGTGCCCACTGAGCTATGTGTGCCCAGCGAGCTGTGCATGCCTGGTGAGCTGCATGTGCCCAGCAAGCTGCACATGCCCACTAAGCTGTGTGTGCCTGGTGAACTGCATGTGACCACTGAGCAGAGAGTGCCCAGTGACCTGCGTGTGCCCGCTGAGCTGTGTGTGCCCGCTGAGCTGAGTGTGCCCTCTGAACTGAATGTGCCCACTGAACTGAGTGTGCCCAGTGATCTACGTGTGCCGCCTGAGCTTAGTGTGCTCACTGAGCTGCATGTGCCCACTGAGCTGAGTGTGCCCAGTGAGCTGCGTGTGCCTGCTGAGCTGCAAGTGCCCGCTGAACTGAGTGTGCCCCCTGAGCTGCGTGTGCCCGCTGGGTTGCATGTGCCCACTGGGCTGCGCGTCCCTGCTGAGCTGCGCGTCCCTGCTGAGCTGCGCGTGCCCGTGCCAGTGCGAGCGTGCCCATGCGTGCCCACATGTGCCAGGGCGCCGATCACCTGGCACTGGGCTCTGCCGGGCGGCGCTGCACGGCAGTTGCTAAGGGATCCCACCGAGGACGGGCAGTGGGAGCTGGCACTCGGCTCAATCCCCACACCCAGGGGAGCCCCCCAGCCCCCGGGACTCCCCCGGGAACCTCCGTCCTACAAATCCTTGGGGTGTGAGAAGAACAAGAGGGCCTGCCCATGTGGGTGGGCACCTGGCCAAGTGCTGCTTCCTGAGGGAGGCCAGGGCAGGCGGCAGAGCCTGGCACTGTGTCCGTGTTCCTCGGTAGCCAGGCTGTCCTGGCACACGGGCACACTCCCTCCCACCCACTCCTGCGCCTCCAGGGTGGCCAAACCCCTCTGTGAGCACGTGTGACCCCCATGGCACTGGCAGCAGCACCGGGAGGACCCTCTGGGGCCCTGAGCCCGCACCCACGGCTCCCACAGACCCACAGGGGCTGCTGCCCCCCGGTCCGGAGCTCCCAAACACAGCGACCCCAACCCCGCCGGCTCCTGGCCCTGCTGCCCCCGGCTGCGGGTGTCCCAGGGAGATCCCAGCGGCACCGGACCCCGCAGGGACACGCAGGGGTGCACCAAGGTGTGGGAGCACCCACGGGGATCCCAGTGAGACCCCGATGGCAGCAGGACCCCACAGAGGTAACGCCCCCTGCTCATGGGGGTCCCGGCAAGACCCCGGTGCCGCCTTGTCCTCCCGGGACCCGGCCCCGGTGTCTCCACGTGCGGGGACCCGCAGCCCCGAGCCTGGTGCCGGTGCCGGGGCGGGCCCGGGGTGGCGGCGGGAGCGCGCGCGGGGGCGCGGCGGCGGCGGGCGCGCGCGGGGCGGAGCTGGGCGCCGGGGCCGCGGGGCGCGGGCGGCTCGGGCTCGGTTCTCCCTCCCTCCATTCCCCGGGATCGCGGCGGGCTCGGGCGGCGGCAGGATGGCGGCTGGGCTCCTGCCCCTGCTCCCGCTGCTGCTGCTGCTACCGGGCCGGGGGCCGCCGGGGGCCCTGGGCAACCGGCACGCCGTGCACTGGAACAGCTCCAACCCGCAGTGAGTGCGGGCGGGGGGCGCCGGGACCCGCACCGGGAGGCGGGGGTGGGGGGGTGGAGGGGGTGTGGGGGTGTCCCCGGGGCCGCGCGGGGTGGGGGGCGCCGCCGGGAAGGACGCGGCGGCGACACGGCGGGGATCGCGCTGAAGGATGCGCTGGGGGCGGCGGGCGACACCGGGATTGCGGGACCCCCGGTGCCGGTCTCCTCGCGGCGCCCTCGTGCGGGCGGGGCCGCCGCTCCCCGCCTGCCGGTGCCCCCGGTGCCCCTCGCCCTGCCCGGGGATCGCTGCGGCGGCGGGGGGGGGGCAGCCGCCCGGCCGGTTCGTGTCCCCGCGGCCGCGCTGCCGGGCGGGGCTCGGCGGCTCCCGGTGCGGGCGCGACGGGGTCGTGGGCACCGGAGGAAGAGCCCCCCCCGCCAGCGCTGACCCACCGGGGGCAGCGGGGAGAGCCCGGCTCCCCCTGGCATCCATCTCCCGGTGCGCCGGGGCGGGCAGGGCAGGGGTCCCGCTCCCCCCGCCAGTCGCGCCCCCCGCATGTCTGGGTGCGGGAGCGGCACCGGCGGCGCGGCGGAGGCGGGGGGGCCCGACAGGTGCCTGCCGCCCCCCACCGCCTTTGCCCGGCAGCCGTGGCACCCCCAGGGCGGCTCCGGGGCTGCGGGGACAGCGGGGGGCGAGAGCGGAGGGTGGGAGCGGCCACCGGGAGCGGAGCAGTCGGGGGTCGGTGGCCTTGGCCGCGCAGCCCCTCCCTCACACCCTGCGCCGGGGCTGCCCTGCCCTCGCCGGCGCACCCACAGCTCGGAGCCGATGTGGATGGGGACCGTCTGGGCTGGACCCTCTCGGGAAATGAGGGCTGCGCGCCTGTGGTGCGTCCGTGGACCCCTCCACGGGGATCTGCGCCTGCTGCCATCGCCCACCTCTCGGTCCCTCGCTGGTGCGAGTGCCCAGGGGTGTGGCGGGGACACGCACCCAGCCAGAGCATCCTCTGGCGCCCGTCGGTGCAGGGGCTCTCCTGGGCTCTCCCCCCCATCCCACACCCCTTTGTGCAGGGTGGGAGCAGCCCCGGCAGCCCCCTCCCCTGCCATTGAGATTGTGTCGCCAGGCGGAAGCTCGGGCCCCATAAATCGTGCGTGTGTGCGACGTGCCGAGGCGCAGCACAATGCCGAGGTGCCTCCACACTCAGCATCCATCCCCCCGCACCCCCCTGCTCTGCCCGGACCCCCTGCACCCCAAACCTCATCCCCACACCATGGCATCGCCACGACGCTGGCTGCTGTGCCACCCTCACCCTTGTCTCTCCGTGACCCCCCCAGCCCATCTCCACCGTGACCTGCCGCTGCCCTGGCACCTCTCGGGGGACAGGGCGGAGGGGCTGGCAGTGCCCGGGCCGTGCCAAGGCGGGGGTGTCGCAGCCAGATGCCCGCACCCCCTGCGCAGGCGTGTCTGGCGCGGCCGCCGGCGTCCGGCTCAGGGCATGGGCGGCGCGGTGGGGGCGGCTGCGGCAGAGCCGTGTCCCAGGGACTCCGGAGCTGATATTTATTGTTAGGCAGTGCGGCAGCTCGGACGCAATTATAGCCGCACGGCAAAGTGTCTGGATTAGATAAATTATGGGGGGAATTAGGCTCCCTGGGCCGCAGCCTGCAAATCCCAGCAACCCTGCTGCAAGTGGAGCCATAAACAAGCCCAGTGCGGCCCTGCGGGGCTCTCCGGGGAGGAGGGGGTTGCTGGCTGTGGCCACTCCTTGGCCACAGATTTATTGGGGCTCCTGCCATGATACCCTGGGTACCCCTGTTGGTGCCCTCAGCGGGATGACAGGACGAAGGGCAGCCCAGGGAGCAGCCCGATGGTGCCTTGGGAAGCAGGGGGTTGGTGGTGGCTGAGCCCCTTTGGCCACACAAGGAATGTTTGGGGGTGCCAGGAGGCCAGGAAGGGTCCCCAGGCAGGCAGAGCACCCCTCATGCCATGGGTTTGGGGTGTGTTGGCAAAGCCCAGGGGAGGTGTGGAGGTGGGGTCCTCAAATCCTGCTCCTGCTCGGCCTGGTTTGTTGGTCCAGCTGTGCATTCCATCCCTGGTGGCAGCCAGCAAGCCCTGGGGGTGTGGGATGACCCTTGACTCATCCCTGCCCTCCACTCCCCAGTCCTGCCAGGAGCAGGCCTGGTGGCATGGGACAAAGGTGCAGGACAGCCATGTCCACCCAGCAGCAGCTTTTTTAGGGCCTGTGACCCTGGGGTGACCCATTGAGCAGAGTCAGGGGCTCCTGAAGTGCCCCCAGACAAGCTGGGCCTGGCATGCTGGAGGCTCTGTCCCTGCTGCATGTCCCAGATGCCAAAATGGGGACAGCAATTCATGGACAGACACAGCCAGTGCTCCTGACACTGCTGCACCCCAAGAATCATCCCAGAGCAGGTTGGGGTGTACCACACTGTGCCACTGACTGATTTGGGAGCTGAGGATGCTCATTCTGAGGGCACTGGGTGCCATGGAAGGGGCAGAGCAGGGGGTGTGGTGACACAGAGGTACACAGGGTGCCTGGCTGTGGTGTGGGGGTCAGGCCCCACCTGTGTGCAGGGAGGTTGTGGCACCTTGTGCAGGCACACAGCTCGTGCAGCTCCCCCCAGCCCCAGCACTGCCACCACACTCACCTCTTCAGGGTGGCTTTTATCGGGCCCAGGCTGTGCTGCAGGCAGCAGGGCTGGAGTGGGCTCTGGAGAGGGTTGGAGTGGGCCCTGGAGAGGGCTGGAGTGAGCTCTGGAAAGCCTCAGTGCAGAGCTGGGGAGTGTCTCACACAGGAGAGGAGCCACGGCCCTGCAGAGCACGTCCGGAGGGGCCCAGGCTCCTCTGCAGCAGCCAAACGCCAACACCAGGGCAGTGCCTGGCCTGATCCCCCCACCCCACCCACGGGCACCCACAGGGCTGAGGAGGAGTCACCCACAGCACGAGGGACCCGCGGGTCTGGGGACATCCAGCAGGAGGTGCTGGGCAACCGTGCCCAAGCAGGGGCAGCTCCGTGCCCACCTGTGGAGCTGAATTTAGGGACAGTGACAAAAACACCCGCCAGGGCTGGCTGGGGGGCTCGGCCAGCCCCCACCCTATGCCTGTGCCCTCCAGACTGGGCACCCAAAAGGCCCAAGCACGCAGCCGTGCGCGGCAGGAGCGGTGCCCATGGGCAGAGCGTGCCGTGCCCCGTGAGTCACGGCGCGGGGCGGCACCGAGCCCCGGCAGCACCGGCGGCGTTCCCGTGGGAGAAGCGGCCGCGGTGTCGGGGTGCAACAGGGCCGGGGCCACCTGCTCCTGCCCGGGCTGGTAATTGAGTCACCGGTTGCAGATTGATGGTTTAATTAAAACCCAATTAGAAACCTCATTGATCTTGTTAGCAACACGGGAAGGTGCCGGCTTTAGCCGGGATTACAGGGATTGCATGGCCGTCAATAGCGACGGGGGGCACCTGTAGGGTGCTGCTGGAGTCCCGGCGAGCTCGGCGACGGCTCTCCCCGTCCCGCCGGGCTCTGCCCGCTCCCTCCACGTGCGGATCAGCCCTCGCCTTCCCCCCCTCGGAGGGAGGTGGCCCCGGGGACACCGTGTGCCGGTAGCGCCCGCGCCTTGCGGCTGCGCCAGGCGAGGCCGGGGGGGCTGTGCTGTGGCTCGGTGCCACCCGTGTGCGTGGGCTGCGTCGCAGGCGCTGTCTGCCGAGCCAGCGCGCGTGTGCGTGGCCGTCTGGGCGCCGTGACTGTGCAGCGCTGCCTGCGTGGGGAGGGCTGCGCTGAGCCCCCCGGCTCCCCCGCGCTGGGTGCGGGAGGATGGACGGGCGGGTGATCTGTCTGTCTGTCTGTCTGTCTGTCCTTCCGTCCGGTGGGGATGGAGCGGCCGCAGCGGTCGATGCGCCTTTGCCTCTCGCTGTGGCGCGGGGTGACGGGAAGGGGACTCGTAAATCAATGGCACTTTTTTGTTCCCCGGGTGATGGATGGGCCCCGGATGCGCCAAAAGGACGAAGCTGCTGGAGCCGAACAAAGAGCCTGGCTGTGCTGGGGGCTGCCCAGTGCTGGGGGGCACCACATGGAGGACACACCACACTGCCCTGCTCCTTACTGCTGGCACCAACACTGCGGGGTGCTGAGCCCGGCTTGGCCCTGCTGCCCTCCAGGCCTCTCCAGCACCATGGAATGAGTCTCTGTAGGGTGGGGGTCCCGCCGGGGGTCCGGTCCCTCCGTGCCACCGCTGCCAGGGCGTGCTGCAGTGCACCAGGCGCTCCCCGGCAGTGTGGGAGCCAGCGTGCGGCACGCAGCCCGGATTTATGGCAGCAGATGGGAGCGGAGCGGAGCGCCCGCCCGGCTCACCGGTGGCTGCAGGCGTGCCAGGTAGCCAGAGATGCCACCAGGGTGCCACCAGAGTGCCACCAGCGTCCCTCCGGTGCGGGGCCGGTGGGCACCGAGCCCGGGGCCGGTGCTGCCAGGGGACATCCATCTGCCCAGCATGACAGGCTGCTGGAAGGTACCACCGCCTCGCCAAGCCCTGCTCTACAAACGCAGTCGTGCAGAAGTGATGCTGCCCGTTCTCCTCCCGCACTTAACCCTTCGGGCACTGCCAGAGCCCACCGACCCCACCGGCCGTGCCATGGCTGCCAGAGTCTGGGGTGTGGAGGGTCCATCCCAGCCCAGGGGATGGTGCTTCCCGGTATCTGTGGAGCTGGAAGGGACCAGGCCGCCCGTGCCTGCTCTGGGACGGGTGCTGGTGAGAAAAGAGGCAGAGTCCCTCTCTCAGAGTGTCTCTTCGTGCCCTTCCATCCCAAACCAAGGCCTACGGGCTCCCTGGATGGTGCTGTCAGCAGATCTTGGAGCATTTGGGCCGTTGCACTGAGGGATTTGGGGGTATCTAGAGTTGCTGCTCTGCAGTGACTGTGCAGGAGAAGCCAAACGTGGCAGGGACACAGTGTTGTGACCAAAGCTGCTGCTGGGTCACCTGGATGTGCCTCGGGCTGTGGTGGCCCTGTGGCTCTCCCCATATGGGGCCATTCCCCATCCCCTCCCAGCTTATGGTGCTCCCTATGGGCTCCTGGCAATGCCCGTGGGTCCCTTGCCACACCAGCTGGGGCTCCTGCACCCTGCCATGGGTGCTGCTGTCCCCCAGCCCAGGGGACACTTCGGTGCCTCGTTAGTGAGGCTGTTTATCAGCAGCCACACTTCTTAATGAGCTGTGCCTTAACGAGCCCCAGCCTGGGCTCCCAGGGGGCTGTTCCTCAGCGCTGGGTGCCCCGGGGGAACGGGGGGTTACCTCTCCCCAGCACCCCGTGACAGAGTGTCACTCGTGACACCTCTCCTAGTCCCTCTGTCCCATGGCACAGCTGTGGGGAGCCCCAGCTGCGGCTGCCCGCCCCGGTGTGGGGCAGCTGCTATTGGGGTACGCCGGCGTCCCAGCTCTGCGTCCCGCGTGGAGTTAATTGCAATTTTCTCCTTGGGGCCATTTCTTTAATAACAAGCCTTTTTCTCCCCCCGCCC